>QNGE01003808.1:0-49023 GCA_008508345.1 Paragonimus westermani | reverse complement strand
AAATAAACCACCGGCACTATCAAGTTATTGTTAGTCCAATAAATTGTTCCTTTTGTACACAAAACGGCGACTTCAGTTTCTTAAAAGCACTTGTCTCGGCAAAGTGGGGTAAGCGTTTTTTTCGGTGCACGAAGATCACTGAGAATGCCGGCGGATTACTGGTGTTGTGATTTGTCTTGTATGAAGCCGATATCTTGTGTGGACGACCTCATCCGCATAACTTCTAACGAGTTGGCTGGAGAGGTCACATATTCATTTGGGCAAATGCCCCACCAACCTGACTTGCAGGTGCACCTTGGTCACTCCTATGTAGGTGGAACTGCACCCAAACTAACAGTGGTTCTTGCAGTGCGATATGTGGAGAGAGAGGTAGATAGTTCTCGACGGCAGTCGTTGGCATTCTAGTGATGTCGACTCTAAGAACTTCTTTAGTCGCATGGAAAACTCGCCTGACAGCAAAAACTGATCGGCTTCTGAAGAACAGAAAGATATCATCTCCCTTGAATGAGGCTTTTGGATGAACAAGGCGGACGGACAAGCTGCTGACGTGATGTTTGCCAAATCGTCTTATAAACCACCACGATTAACTGTTAGCTTTTAATGTCTTCAACATGGTGATACTCTTTGTCCGCTATATAATCAGTACAAAGTTCACTAGCTCGATCAAACGATTGACCTTTTGGCCGAAGTTGATTAAAAATGTGTCCACAGTAGTTCATCATTTGACCGACTGTTTGTATTAATTACTGACAGGAATTTATCATCAAATACACCACGGTTATTGCATGCCAGCCCACAGCAATGTTTTTGCAAAATCAACGATTCACTTCACAGCCACGTGCAGTCGTATTCTGATGTATCAGAAGTGGTTTATAGGCTACATTCTGTTTGAACCTAAGAGAATAATTTAGGCGTAAGAATCACGAGTTTGACATGACTCGTATTCCACCTGTAAACACACTGGTCATAGAGTTCTCTCATTGGTACTGCATCCTCTCTAAAAAAAACGTTCGGAACGAGCTTTTCCTGAATGTGTGGAATCGTTTACTCATTTGAGACCTACTCTCGAAGAGATATCTCACTCATGAGGAATCACTTCAGGCACGTGCACATGAAAGTAGCTAGGCAGATCTGTATTGATACAAAAGCGTGGACGTCAAGTCAGATGGAATTATCAGAAGCTTCACTTTGGACGTACCACCACATTTGACTCATCGCCATTTCTGACAGCACCCCTCATTACACATGAATGAGGCCTTTTCGTTTTCAGCTCGAAAGGCAATAACGGCAAACGGATTTTAACCTTGGAATAATTTTTTCATCTGTTAGGCAGTCATCAGGAACAGAGTAGATAGCTTTTGCTCCAGTCTAATCCATGGGGCACTTAATGCGCATGCCAAAGCAAGCGTTGATTACACATCCGCTGGATGAATCGCAACTAGTGTAGTCCCCAATCTAAAAGCATCATCTTGTCAAGTGCATTCTATCACTTCCCCTGCAGGCCTCTTTCTCAAAATCGTGGCCTTTGATCCCAGTCTGGGCGCGCTCAGTTCCGCCAATGTGACGGCATCGTCTGCAGAAAAAGTTGGGATTACACCTTCGCTCCTGCGTTCAGCTGTTGTAAATGCCCGACAGTACGAGTCGTTTCTGGTGACGCTCGAGCAAGAATTAATCCAAATGACGGCAAACGTGGAACGCTTATCGAATACTTTCACAGCTCGTCTAAAGGATCTGCGTGATCTAATCCGGGATCGTCCAGCTGTCCCAAGCATGGAAGTATACGTAAGTCTAGTGCTTGTATTGTGCCGGTGACTGGAGCAATCTGAAGAAGTTACGTCATTTGTTCCAGATGACCTGATGCAGAAGGAAACAAATCAGTTACCAGGTGGTTAGCTACTGCAGATGGGGTTTATTTCCAGGGCTGGGCTGCTAGCAGCTCACAAGGTTGGTGACTGGGAACTTTGAATTAGGTGGTGGCTATTCGAGTCCATTAACGTGTGTTATTGTTGTTTAACCACAGTATCTGTGATGTAAGTGTACTAAAGCATGTGGGCCAAAGAGCTGTCTTGGTGAGTGGGAATCACTTTTGCTGATATACCTCGGCTGTTCGATTGTAGAGTTTGGGCACATTGATTTTGGATGCTTACATGCATGTTTGTATAATAGTCTGGTCCCCCTTTCTCTTCTCTTCAGTGCTTCTTAACTATACCTTTCTTTCCTCTATATTGCTGTTTTGTATTTCAAACCTCAACAAGACCTACCAACATATTGCTGTCTATAAGAATGATGGTGATAATGGAGATCACCCTGTCCATCAACTGCGAATCGATGGAACTCAAAACTAAGTCTGTTGAATAAAAGTGTAACGTGGCCGTCAGGAATTCAACAGATAATATCGAAGTATCGTGTTGTTCACATCAGATGTTTGGGATTATTCTTCCGTTGATTGATGTAATGTAAATCACACTGTCACATTAATCACACGATTGAAATGAGCAGGACAGAGTGGATAAACCACTAATCTCTGATAATACGATCAGTTAATAAGCCGTTTTCTATTCACTCCGTGCTCTTCGCCAGTAAGTGCACTGTGATGAACACATTGGTTGCCATTATATTAGTCACTATTCGGCAGTTTCTATCAGACAGGCGGCCTCCGCCATACCGGATGAACGTAGTAGGCCGTCGGTACAGCATAAAGTGATCAGCCTTAACAATGCATATTGTTTAAAATAGCACTATACAAGGAATGAGGAGAGGTAACAACTAGAGAGTAGTGGGGTGAGAAACTTCTAGAAAACGATAAATCCGCGTGGGTGGAATGATAAATACTCTCAGAGGCATATTTAAAGAACACCACAACGGCTGATCATCAACTGCAGATCAAAGTGAGATTCAATTTTACGCGATAAAATTGTTTTTTGTGCTCCAGCTATTTGTTCGTTTCATTCTGAAAATTAGTTTTGCGTATAACTTCGTTCGTTGTTGACGCTGACCCTGACAAACGACTCTGAGATGTTTATGAGTGGACACATGCGCAGACAGAATGAGTGTAGTAAACAATGATGTTGTAAACTCTTTATGCTGTCACTGATATAAATAATGGGAGGAATAGTTCACAGCCGATAAAGCTGTTGGCAAAGTATACAATACCATTATGTTAATACTGTTCAGAGATTCGTCTCCGTGTCGGCACACTTTGCGGCCGCGGCTTTGAACTGAAAGCTACGACCCGATTTGTCCCTCGTCGCGGACTACCACATACGTGCGTCGACGCCAAGTGGAACATGCCACCAAACTTGAAACAGAAAGCTTGAGAGCAAGAAGACTGCTAACAAGGCATGCTCGCTCGCCAGGTTACTCACAACACAGTACCTACGAAAATGGGTAAACCGGGTCTGTCGTTAGAGAGGTTGAGTGTTACGTGATTTTCACCAAATGCCCAGTGGTTATGCTAAGTCACGAGTTCAGTCTGTTGTTAGCCAGGATAAGCATAACATCTGTATGAATTCTTTTCAAAGTAAACATCAGAATAGATAAATTGCATACCGTTGCCTAGAAAATGCTCACCAAATGAAGTATTACAAACTCCCTAAGAGACTAACTATAAAGTAAACCACAACTGGACCTGAGGAGGTCTCTTTTATGTGGTTGTTGAGCGAAGAAGATGACGTATACCCTACAAATCAGACAATCATCTCAAAACACAACTAATATATCATGTCTGATATCAACAAACATGAATGTACACAAAACTGGTTATAGAACGTGGTTGTTCGTATCTCAGCGTTGATATTGTGACAGGTCGGACGGGAGCCCAAACCTACGTGTAATTCAAATTGGGTTATTTGATCACTTTTGTCAAATAGCCTTCTTTAAATTGAAGGATAATTAGAATAAGGTGACTTAGTAATACCTTCGACCATTCGAGCCCCATTCAAATTGGAGTGTATCGAACAGTCGTTTTGACCACAAAACAGTTTGTAGGAAACATCCAGTTACCAATCGTTCATAAAGTAACTAACGACAACAAAACCGTACCTCTATCGAACGAGGTTCCAATCCGTCCCGGTTACTATTTTTTTTGTTCATTGCGTTCTAACCAGATCGATCATTTAATGACAAAACATCCGTCGGTTTCCGTTTTCGGAGGGAGTTGCCTACCACTCAAATTAATAGCTATGTTTTAACTACTGCAGTTCCAACTAGTAGTCTCTGCAAGTATTATTTTGATTTAGTTTCTCTTTCGTATAAGTTTGGGTATGGTTGCGTTGTTGGTAATCGAACTAAAGGGAGCATGCAAAATGGGTTCATTTCATCTAGGATTTTGTCTGTAATACAGTGAGCAAATAAGAGGGCGATACAGCGTGCCTTACGCTGAATTCATTCACCTGTCCGAGTATTCCGAGCTTGATCCCACTTCCATATTTTGCCTTCATATAACCACAAGAAAAACTGCAAATCACGTGTGGATCTGCCTCCTATTACTCGATTGAAGTGATAGTTGAACACTGTGAAACTGTGCGAAATTCAGTGCGCTGAAGCCTGACGGTCGTTTGCTTAAGGTGACGGTAATGTCTGTACTAAATTGCCAGTCCGGAACTTTGCAGCTCCTGGTAGAAGGCATGAACGGTCTTCATGTATCTGACCCTCGATATCCGCGTTCGATTGCTCACATATGGTGGCATCGAGGTGTAAACAGCCAAGGTGTTTTCAAACGAGTTTTTTTGCCAAGTCTTCAAATGTATGGGGATCTAGATGAATAATGCACTGTACGAAAGAGGACGGCTGATGGACTACCACATTAGGTGTTGATGCAGCGACTGACTAACGTAAGATGGACAGGTGTTGACCTGACATAGGGAAGTGAAGTCGATCATAAAAAAGTTGGCCACTGTACGTTGGATCCATCTCCACAACCGTGGCTCTCACGAATCGCAGAATCGGTGAATCGATAAAATGGGCGTCACACGGCTCAGCGATATAAATATTATCGTTGTTTTTTCGAGTTGTTTATGATACAGGTGCAGTTGCTCAACCAGGATAGGGAAATCAGTAAGCAGACTGTCTTGTCTTCCTTCATAGTTCGTTTATTCGTTAGCCAGAAGTAGGCACCCTGATGTTGAATGTTTGAGCAGTGATTTGATTTTTAGTAACTGTTACAACTTATAACCACGTTAAACTGCGAGCCCTGACACGTAGTCGGCCCAGAGTAGGATGAGAACACGTGACGGCAATAGCACGTAGCTTTATCGAACACCAGCGAAAGACATCATAATAGTGATGAGACAGATAAAACAAGCGGTCACCCAATCGATTGTGTGGGTAACAGGATTGGTTCGTTGGGGGCCGGGGTGTGAGAGAGAGGAAAACACACGCGTGCACATGTAGACAGGTGAAGTGCGGCAACGGTAGGCGCGGATGCCACAGTAACCAAATGCCATTTTCTTTTCGTTTGTTTTGTTTTATTGTCTACCGTCTGCTGCTTTATTTACTGTTATGTGGCAGCTAAACATCAACGAGAATTACTGAGGATGAGACCGGTCTTCAATAATAGACTAAGTCTATGTTACAGATAGGTTTGAATCATTCTGACTAAATTTAGTATGTCTCACAGTACAAGTAGATCCATTCCGAAGTTCTTTAAGAGATTATCAGTTAAATGTGATTCTCAGTTCTTATGTTTGTTTGTTTATCACGGTCCATTTGTCTCAGTAATTTAGCGGGGTTCTTGAGGAAAGAATTGACGACTAGGTTTCATCAGTGTGTGCATGGTTGTAATAAGTTTACTGAATTTCCCTCTATGTCTTTGTTTCCATATGTCACAATTTCACGTACGTGTGTATACCATATATATCGCACGGATTACGGATTGCGAATTTTTCAGCACGGTTAGCTAGGCAAACTAGAATTGCACATTATTAGATCAACTTGTGGTTCGTCGGTAATGTTGTAATCATCGTAGCGTTTCAATACTGATGCAGAAGCACCCCCCCCAGACCAGATAAACTATCCACGAAGCTACTGGTATTCGAGGTAAACTGGTGGCGGGCAAAAAAACTTATCTGAACTTGATAATTATTGGGTCATGTGTACTGAGGATGAAATGAAATTACGTTGAAACTGCTTATTACGATAAATCAGAAGTATATGAGAGTCGAGGCTGGAAGTACATCAAAGCAACTAAACAGATATATGTATCAGCTGAAGAGGTCAGTCAGTAGTGTTAGAACATACGGTGCATGTATGCACCCAGAAAATGACAGTGTCCTCGGAGCAATCAAGTTTCCATTAACTGTTACCCATAATACACCAATGTGCTCGTAATCTTGTAGTTATCTACGCTTTATTGGGTTGTCTTATGTGATCACTCAGTCGGGTAACTGCTTCCTAGCCTGAATGGGCTTGCACCCTATTGGCAACGCACGATGTACAATCTTACCACTAAGTAGCGCGCACCTTTTATGATACACCAACATAACATAATTTGGCTGGTTTTTCAGAATGCTGGCTGTCAGGCCGTATGTTGATTCGTTCCCAACAGAATAAGAAAATAATGAGAGATTTCAAAGTTTTCATCTCTGTATCTATACAACCGTTATTTTCGGGCATGTTTAGCTACTCAAGTTTGATTTGCTTCACGTATCACGAGAATCATAGCTGGTTCATGTTGCCTGAAGAAGCTTTTGCATTTTAGTTAAATAGTAAAGCAAAACATAACAAACAGTATCAAGCATTTTTCAAATACTCAAATAAATTCCGGTTGCCTTCTATTCTCAATAAAGACTTTATAAACAAACTATCTGTATTTGGGCGATTAACCTCCAACGTTTAGTGAGTGGACAAATTATTCCTAGTGTAACAGGCAAGCGAGAAGACGAGAAGCGTGATGCGAGTAGGAACGCTTATGAAACACGTGACACCTAACATACAGATCAGAGAGTGAAAGTACACATACTGATTAGTCTCTTTCACGGGAGCATTCTAGTGTTTGATCAGTTGCTCTGTGAGAATAAGAAAAGAGACTGTGAGACAACTGAAACGAAATGCCGTACGTCGTGCTGATTTCGATTTCCCGCTACACTCGCAAAGTAAATGTGATGACTTAATATGTAACGCATTTTCCCACATTTTCCCACCCAGCCTGGATTTATACAGTTAGCAAACATTTGGAATCACTTTCAAGATGAAATGGTCCTGTTATCTGTGTTGACAACCACTCTGAACTCATTGCAATCACATTTTGTTGGACGCCGTTTGAAATGGACGAAGGATAAACTGATGCATTTGATCACCGACTCGGAAATCATACTTGACGATCAGATTAAAGTGAGTCGACTCACACCGGTTCCAAAAGGTAGCTAACACATTTTGCAGACGCATTTTTCAGCTGTATACACATTTTTATCGAGGCTAGCAAATCCGCGGTATACAATATGCACATTAGACATGACAAAACCGGAAGATAAAAGGCTGTACTTTTGAAATGAAAGGTTGGGAGAAAAAAATTGTTTTAAGAGTCACAAGCACCGTCTTAACTGTAAACGTACAATGCTGCATATGCAGCGAGGCTAGGTATGTCTTGAAAAAACAAAACGGCATGTTCAATCAAGGGATGTGTTTGTGGAAATTCAACAGTTTTGATAAATACTATGTGTTGCTTGTGAAAAAAATCAGAGTGTTTCATGAAAAAGTTTGTAACAAGCCGCGATAAATTTATTTTAAAAAATTGAACTGTACTGTTCTAACTAATGGAGGCGTCACTTAACAGAACGACATATAACCTGATAGGCATAGCAGAAAAATAATCTAATTCACGCTGTGGTGCACAGAAATCAACAAAACATCCAAATAAATTTCACGGTGCATGCAGAAATTGTGATGTTCGAAAAAATGCAGATACGTCCATTTCTGTGAAAGTTTGCTAGATTAAGTGTATCAGGTCAGGTTAAAAAAAACGGATATCATCATCTTGGCAGATCCTGAAAGTCGATATCGACATATGTGTGATCCCTGATTATATCATCAGCAGATTTCACTCTAGCAAGAGCAGGAGTTGAATTCTGACTTTATATTGATTGGCTTACGTTAATAAAGCAATTAAGGCATGTTGAAGCCTATTATTTCCGCTGTGAGGAGAAGACCTGCTGTTTAAAATAAGGTGCACAATGTGCTAAAAATGAAGGGTGCACTTCTGTGCGAGCAAATATTTAACATACAATGAGTGCGAGTAAGCATGATGGAGGAATTTACGATTACAAAAATGATGACAGTGAGCAACCGAGCAGTAAGTTATGTTAATTCAACGGAATGATCAGTGGAACACAAGTGATCATGTCCGCTGGATTGAAAAAGATACGAATTTTGCAAACTGTGTTAATAGGGTAGAAAGGTTACCACGGCTCTTACACATCGAACGGCATCCAGCGGGCCATATCTGGTTTAATCCCCCCTCCTAGTATTTGTGGTCCCATTTAGAAAAGAACATAATTCTGCAACACTGTTAGCAATGTTGCCTGAGTAGAAACAAGAAGAAATGTAAACGCCTATTTTTTTTAGAGGAAATTACCTGTCGTCATGTGGCCTCAAATCCTAGGGGTACATTACTGAAAATTGCTCACTTCAACGTGATTAGGACAAGAACATCGGTTTCTGCAATCAGGAGAATTTTTGCTGCTCTCTTTCCATAGGTTTAGGCAAGCTGATGATACGGATACCGTAACAGGGTCATAGCCACCACCTTGACATAATGGTCAGGTTTTTGCACTGTGTCAGAAGTAACCAGGATTTTCGTCTCACAATTTATAACCACGTCAGGCAAGCCAACTGCGAGCAGTCAAGCGGAAATCAGTTACACTCATAAGGTCGTAAGTCGTAGTACCGACCGCGTGGGAGTACACAGATAGTGGGGCACGATCTTATGGGCATACAGTAGAATTATTTTTATGGTTGTCTTTCAGAAGACCTAGGAATGTTAAAAAAGTACTCTGAAATTAAAAAAACACCCCAATCGTCCAATGATGAACGCGACTGCCAGAAGATTACCTGCCACGATCGAAACCGTATCGAGGTTAATCCAAAGCTTGATTTGGTTTTGGATACATCCAATACGTGAAGTAGTGACCAGAATCAAGCAAGACTATCTCATTCACTGCACCTTCGGAGCTGAGTATTCGTCTCATCGCCGAACAATTCAGGCTCTTGAATCAGTGTCACCAAGTACAGTCTTTTAAGGAAGCCTTATATTCTACTGTCTATTACGTCGAAAATAGGGGTTAGGCCCCTAAACTTAACCCCTCTTCATAGAATAAATGGCTAATAAACATCCAATTTTGTCACTTTTATAACAGACCAGTCCAGTTATTTTCACTTCGTTCCTCCTTTGCCTCTATTTTTCATCTCTTAGAGTCAAGACATTAGCGCATTCGATGTATGCAATGTTCCACGTATAGGTCAGCAAGCTGGTTTGGCTGACACCTTTTCGAGTCCGGAAGTGGATGTGTGTTGTGTCTCCGTAATGTCGTTTTACGATCTTAACATTGTCCTTTAATTGATTAACTTCAGATAATACTATGGATAGGTGGGTTTTACCCTGGGTCTCTGACGACGATGAGTCCAAATCTCACAGTCTGTCTGGAGTGGGGGCTGCATTGATGTCTATGGTATGGCATAACCTGCCAGACTGGATCCTAATGATTGACCGTCTGTGTACCATCAGAATTACCATCGGTTAAAGTTGATCGATACAGAACAGGAAGGTGTTCATTTAATATAGTCACATATGCTTCAGTAAACAGTGGTTCAGTTGTTGTCGAGGGCACTTCTTAACATCCTTCCTTTGATCTTCAGAAAAAAAACTAAACGATCGAATTTAACTGTTTGCTGGTGACATGGATGACAACTCGGTCGTCCTTCTGTCGGAGGAGAAACAGTCAGACAATATGTATGTTGTCCGGGTGCTAATACCGAACATTGGCTATTACTCTATCTAAGACGTGGTGTATTTCAACACGAATGACGATAACCCGTCATATAGGGACAACCCAACCAGACAAGCGACCTGATCTCATCGTCATCAGCTGTCCGTAGCACCACTCCGCTCAAGAACGTCCAAAAATGTGGAGTGACCATTCTGGCTGAGATTGTGCCGTTCTACTCTCTGGCTTTGTTTTCCGTTTGCTCAACTCATCTGTTTGCAACCATAATGTATTTGGCTGCAAACTGGGCGATACGGGCATGCGAAACGCCATTCAAACAGTACCTATGACACTCATCAAACTGGAGTCAATGTTGCCCATCTTTCAGATTGGCTAGAAAGTATTGATGACAGACCTACTGAATGTAGCTAACGGGACAAGTACTTTTTCTCCCATTAATTTCATCGTGCAGACTGAGCACTACTTAACTGACTGAAGATGTGGATGATTTAGTTTTCACACACTCCGTGTGAGTCCATTCCTGCATTTCTCAAGCCACATTTGTCCAACGTGCGTGTGCGCTTGCATTCAACTACCGCTGAATGTACTACCGATGAATTTTACTAGACGAGCGAATCCCATTTCTGACGTTTTTCTGGCAACTGGCAAATTACGATGCCTACCTGAAGGCATTAGCAAAGACCAAGTGTTGTTGGAAGACTTGCTGTGGACAAAATACCCTACGACTGATCAGTATTCTAAGGCTCGGTGTCATTTTCCGCTCTGTGGGTAGTGTCCCCTCCAAGCGACGCTAGCAATATGCTCATTCAACAGCCGAAACACGCAAGATGATATTTCCTGCAAACAGTAAAGTAGTTCGTACGGTATCACCAATATACCAAATACAAGCAGCCATAGGCTTAGACTGAATTCAAAGTCAACAATAACTATACACAGTCTTATCTAAACAATACTATGAATGAACGTACAGGTCAGCAAAAGTTGCACTGGTAAAAGGGATGCAACAAGAAAAACAACAGACCAGTACTGTAGTTAATGAGATACGAAGCATGTATTCAACTGTTCACGAGATAACTTTTAATCCATTCGTTGCTCTGGGCAACGGGAGGACATATGAATACCCTTCCATTATTTGGTCGTGGACAGCAATGTAAAGTTTCCACTCTTAGATCAGTAAGGTCATGTTGATGTATAGGTTTGTTGTTCGAATCCCCCTCCTGCTTATTTGATAGACTGGCAAATAGTTCTATCAATCAGCACAGATGTGCTCTAACCGTAGAATGCAAATTATGTATGCACTATTTTTTCTGCCACATGCGGATAGTAATTTGGAGAGAATGTTATATGCCTCCTTCAATCAACACTATACACAACAATTTATTCCCATACTCTGCTTAGTGACATTTGTATGCCCTAAAATGGTTTGGTCTTCTTTTTCATTACAGCAACACGGTCCGATGGCAGAAGATGAACGTGGAAACTTTACTTGGGTTTATCCGCATACAATGGACAGTGCAAGCAAACTGTCACCTGATTTAGAAGTGGGTAAAAGCTGCTATTCAACCCGAACCAGTTACAACTTGAGGGGGCTCGCAATGTGACTTAGGCGTAATCGGTTACCCGAATCTGACTCCCACGGCATAAACTTACACATCACAGCAAAGTTTCACAAGCCATATATCGTATGCAAATCAGTGGTTGTTTTCACTGTTTTATCGAGTTTTTATAAATCTTTTGTCAAACTCCGAGTGTTCCTAGCAAGTCTTGCACCACTTCTGACAAAGTGTCACGGAAAAAGACCAATAGAGTAATTGGCTATGATGAGCTGTATGAGATGCGGTTTTATATGGAATTGAATCATCTTCACAGCAAACTGGACATCAACGTCGTATGACAGTAAATAAAGGCTAGCTCTGTAGAAGATAAGTGATCAGGCACTTGTGATGCGGTATACAAACACTCGTCACCGAACACGGTCGCCATCCAGCAACCTCGTAGTGTAGACTGATTTGGTATAATCTGCATTAGTTTGAACGTTGGAGGTGAACATGGTGTCGGATCATACGCAGTTCTTTTCCAAGTTTCCGTTTCAAGGTGTAGATCACAGGGATATTTTTTGGCTCGTCATTCAGTTTCATGCTCCGTGTTGCATAAATCAGCAAAGAAGCTGAACGTTGCAAGTGACAAGTGGGGTTGGTTCCGCAAAAAATAATGCTGAATCTTAACTCCAAATTGCATTTTGATACAGGCCTGTGGATTGTTTGCTTTTTCGTCTTTCACCGGTTATCACAAATTACACAACACGGAGATTAAATGGTGGTAGATTAATGTTAGATGAGACAGGGCGGTTAAATGAATTGGACCCGACTCTGCTAGATACATCTTATCCATTCAGTGATTCATATATAAGGTACCTGATCATAAAAAACGTTTGATTAGCGAATCTAACGTGTTCAACCGGGATGAGCAGTTTGGAATTTACATGTATATGTTGCATATTTTTTTGTGAAAACTTGTGGTTGACCAACCGTAATCAAATCGTTCTGTATGTAGTGGATTCGGCTCACTTTATTATATGTAAACACATTTCATGATTCTACTTAGAACACAAAAGCACGGATCATATTTCTAGTCCTATGAGCTTTCGACGTAAGGGGAACGGTGGGTTGTTTGTTCATCACAACCATCACCCGTTCAACATTTACTGTGCTTCTCCGCTTCCTTTAATAGGTCTGTATTTCCAGCTATTAACCACCCACCTATAAGTAGGTCATACGAATTATAAAACGGACGTAAGCACACCAAGTGGAGAAGTTCCAGAGATGAAATGGCTGGCATCCATCATCATCATCATAACAGCAATGAACCTGACCAAAAGGTACTGTGGCTCGGGCTGCCACTGATCGCAAGAGTGACGTGGAAGAAAACGGTACTAAGAAGGTCAACAAATACTAGAATAAGACTAAGCGGAAGAACTAGAAATGGTATGGATACAGATATGCCATTGACTGCGACACACCGCCATCTCGGATAGCGTCTCTAACCAGCGGCTTGAGTGATCACGAGGACCCCATCCAGGCCAAGACATTTTGGTCAAGTCACTGGTATACTCTTACTGTTGTGCAATGTACAGTACCCATTGGTCCAGTGACGCGATATTCATGTTCCCGGACATGTGTAGCCGGACTAACAACATTCTGCATCACACACACGCGGTCGGCGCTAAGCCACGGAAATAGGCGACACAATCATTGGTATACAGTCTTTGAAAACTGATTAGAGATCACGATAATGCCGGGATTCTTGTGAGCAGCTTTCGGCGTGTAGTCAACTGACGATCCAAACTGTAAATACCGATTATTTGAAACTTGTTAAGAAGTTGTCACGGTGTGAGCACATTAGGTGAAGGCTGTTTTCTGTATTGTACTTTATCGCTGCGGGGACAGGCTGATTCGTTATCTCAGTCGTTGAGAACGGTCGATCTCTTTTAACAACAGCAATTTTCTGGCCCTCTTTTGCTAAGGGTCTGGGTTTATTTCCATAGAATACACGCATCGTTTTATAATCTTTCTCTGTGCCAATGAGATTCAGATTTCGAATTGTCCCATTCTCTGCGTTTTAACAACCAGTTAAGAATGGTTTAGCCTAAACAGAATCACTGATCACTTATACCTACTCATTAATCTGTCGTTTCAAGAACTGTGTTACAAAACGATGATAACCATGAGTGTTGGGGGATATCGCGAGTGTTTCAGTGACACCGCAGTATTCTGTAGGGCCGGGAAATTGAATAACGTGTCGAGTGTTAACTGTCACTTGTTTCTACCGGGTCGATGCCGCAGCGCAATAGTCCTCCCCAAATTAGGCGTCTGGACCCAGTGATTCACTCATAATCATACGCTATTCAATCTTTCCCTGCAACTTTAGCTTTCCTCAAGTTAATCTTTTCGCCCAAAGTGCAGACGTTTACAACTCGAATCACTGAAGAAGAATGACACAGATAACGTCGTAAACAATTTCTCCTTATCGAAAAGTAACAGTTTATAAGCAGCTTGATAGCACAGACATAAATCATGATCATACTTTCTGTCTTGTTGTGCAAATAGATGTCCTAAAAGCGATAGTTTTTCGTTTGGTAGAATGACTTCAATATGGTTAGGCTGAATAGATAGTTTGAAACGTGACGATTCACTTTACACACCAGGATCAGCCGCGAACATATGGGTTACCTAAAATAGAAATGGTGTTTGTTGTTGCATTAAGCACAGAGTCCTGTCTGCAGATTAACCAACCTATGCCCACAAACATAAGTGAGAGACGGAGTGCTCGCGGACGACAGATGTTAGCTTATATGGTCGCCTGATAACGGGCATTCAATTGACAATCTTGTTCATACTTTTCATGTCAAATGAAGTGCATCCGCCTGTCGTTGAACGTAGGTGGGCAATTGTGACACACCTAGGATGCACTCGAATGTGTACATCCTATAACGCGTTTCAGTTCCCATCTCTTGGTGAATGTGTGCGCACACTCTTACCAGCACAGCAACAGTGACCGAGTATAGGTTGTTTGCGTGTTGTTGTAACTGGCTTGTCAGTCAGTTTACTTTCCATGAGCCGAATTTTGTTACGGACTGTGGAAAGATCGAAGTATCGCATTGTCCCGCATTAAGTGGTAATCGTTTTGATCCAAGTTTGACAAGCCGATGCATTCATTCTGAGAATACAGCTTAAATATGTTTGCGGAACAATCGCTACTGGTCGGCGGTATCCCGTGGAATGGAGAACCTTAATGAGTCACCTCATTTCTAACGCTGAACTGGTCCTTGTGATTGCGGTCACCACCAGCAACACCGTAGCCAACACGCTTGTTTTTTGAATAAAGTCATCCAGCTGGTCTGGGGAATGAGCAGTACACATATCTTCTTTCCACGCCACCACGGAAACCAGTATTGTCGTTAGACCCTAGTATTCTACCGTTAACTTGTTGATGATTCGTGGTGGCAGTTCAGTTCTTTTGCAGCTAGAAGGTAAATACCACTTACTTCAGTGTGTCCAACATTCATTATTTCCATGGGCTAGTCTATTTAGACTGTGCGCTGCATCCTGTAGCCCACCAAACCCGACGTGAAATTAACCACACCATCAAAGTCTCTGAACACTGCCATTCGAACTCTTGAGATTCAAATTTCCTTATGAACCGGTTACACGCCATACCCAGCCATTTCTGAGATAATCACTTTTCACCTGTCGCCCCTCCCCCCGCAAATCAAACGTGCAGGCGAAATTTATGAGTTTGTGATGGTCACAACCACCCGCATATAACCCGGGTGTGTATACCGCAGCCCAATCTGATGTGTGTTGTTTTGGTAATAAATTCATGTTACAATCAGCGCAAACATCACTGTGCAAACGCGCCACTGTTGTCCTGTCTAATTTACGAAGTCCTTCACACATTTCACATTCCTGGACACATAGTTTGCATCATATGTCCCACTCTAAGATGACTGTAGGAGTGCAGCATACCAGGGATTGAGGTGATATTGTGCTCTCCGTGTTGACCATCAGTTTATAGGTAGTATAACTGTCCGCGTTGATCACGTTGATCAATTAACGTAAATTTCAAGTAAAGTGACAACTGTGGGCCTAGTAACACCTGAAGGGTGTCAGGTATTGTACTAGTTATATGGTGTTTTACGGAATCCATAGGAATTAAGTGGTTGTGGGAATAACCGAGTCCACTGGGAATGCTGCTTTTGTTGCTGGTTCGAATCTAGCCGGAGCCCATGTTTTTCGCACTTAGTTTGCCACGCTCCTTATATGCCTTATGTGTGTTAGTCGCCGCAAAAGCAACGCATTATATTTTGGTGGAAATCTGGTAATGCACAAAATTTGTACATAGGTCGCTTTGGAACTACAATTTTTGGAAAATGGTACATTGTAAGGTGCAAGAATTGGACTATAATCGCTTTATAATCACTTCATACACTGACACGTGATTAATAATGACTGGATTCGTTTTTCGCAGTGCCCAAATCCCGTGACGCGTTTGCTCTTGTAGACTTATTAGGATCTACCTGGGTTTAAACGATACGTGAGGTAGTTTGAACAAATCTTTAGCAAAATTCCAACCACTTACAGCTGGATTCTCGTTTCGTTAGAAACTAGACACACTTTAGGGAAAGGAACATCATCGTAGGCGGGGGTTTTTGAGACAAAATCTGAGACGGTTGTCAACAGTGGAATATTCCATGGATGTATGATGGAAAATGAGCTGTCTGGCTAATTTACCATTACACAGTCAAACAGGGTTACTCTCGAACATTCTGTTCCCACTTGCGTTTTTTATCTGCCCGCCAAAGATACTGCAATTTTCCTCCTCTCATGATTCAGGGCTTCTGTGTTTGGTCCCTTATCAAGTATCAAGGACTCCTGGTCAAAGCTGATCTATCGCTGGGATGTGTAATGACACCAACAGAAAACCGTTTGTACGCTTTCAGCTCACCGGAAGCAGCACGTGATTTTGTGATGGCATCCGACGAGTAAGTTTTCTACCATCCCTCGAAACTGTCTTATATTATCGAATTGTATCTAAACTAGTGAACTAAGGCGAATGAATATAAAAACTTACCCTCCGACAAACCATGGGTTACAGTCATCATCCTCGTCAACTATTGGATAACCATGGGGGTAAAAAACTAACCTTAAAACAGAAGAAGACAAAGAGATGAGATTTTGCTAAAATCGTCTGAGCATAAACCAAAACCTTCAAAATCACTTTCACCTTGCATACACACAACTAAGCTGTGAGTGTAAGACGTTGCTAGCATGTTTGCTTCCTTATGGCCTCCATGTCCCTGTTAACTGAACTTACTTCAATCGTAGCAGAGAAGTATAAACGGTTACCAATAGGGTAGACATTGCAAGGCAGAGTCATTTGGCAGATTCACAGAGGCTATAAATAGAACACCTTTTGCTGCCAAATTACGTGTCTGTTTCAACTCTACTTCCGTGTTGTATACATAGTCGAAGGATGACGTGGCTCTACGTTTCAACCACCTAGGGTGGCCTTCCTCAGCCTCAAGAAAACTATTGATAAACAGATTGAACATAACACAACGTTACGAGCCACCCGAGCTGGTTGAAACGTACAGTATTACAACTTGCTCGTAACGTTGAGTTATTCCCAATCTGTTTATAAATAAAATGTTAAACACGACGCCCATACTGTTCAAGTTCATTCGTACTAAATTTGGTGCGGATACCTCAAAACTGATGAGGTGCCTGTTTCTGCGGCTTTATTTTGTGTGTACTGATTTACTTGTTCCTGTGGAACTGGTTACGTGGGTCGCATGACCAGAAGCGTATCTAAACGTTTCCGTGAGCATCATCCAGCCTGCATCAGTATGGAAGTTACCAAAACAAACACAGTTGTCTTTGATACAAATCACATTGTCAACCTGGCCTCCTCTTCTCGTCCGATTTACCGAGTCACCTGCAATCACTCAAAGGCTGTCAGATGCCGAATTTCGGCCACGGCTGAGGCGATCGGAGTTCCACTGAATAATCCACCCTTGTGCGCACAGAAGCGCATTGTTCAGGCGTTGAAGTTGCCATGGCGAGCCACCCACACCACGCCGTGGTTCTAGTTGTCATGATTGTAACGCGGTCGTATCACAACGACATGTCTGACTTCAATTGAACTTGTTACTTGTTTTTGTCTGTTTCATCCTGACAACTCTGTTTCACACAGATGTTATGCAACTGGCCTGATGATGAATAACCAGAAACGAGCTTGTTCGCTACATCATTTTTCTGGTGACTCCCAGAGGCGAGTGCCGGAATGAGTGAATGAAATGACGGCTAAACAGATTCATTGAGCTGAGCGAGGCCAGTCTCTGATCAAGGTGCCTGCTAAGTAATCACAACATGCAATGAGATCCGAAAAAGGACTGTCTCAACTAGATCATTTTAGTTTACTTCCCAATTTAGTCATTTGATTGCAAATTGACATATTTTAAATGAAATCATAGAGAGTTATGTCAACGACAGAATCCACACACGTTAAATAAACAAACTAGCAGGGGACCGAACGTTCTGATGAGTTATCTCACTCTCAGCAAAAATGACAGATATTTTGCCGGTCTGGTATTCTTGGTCATCCCAGCTCAAGTAACTTACACTTACAAAACTGGTCGACTTTAGTCACGTGTTTTCACTGCTTCCATTGTATTCTGATTTTCTTTTCAGTTTTCTCAAGTGCTTGCCTACAGTAGTCCGTCGACTACCAGAATTGATGCAATTTCTCAAACTAGGACACATTTTCTCTAAAGGCATTCCTGGAGGGCAAGTAAGTAAATTCCGTAGACGAGCTAATTGCAATCTTCTGATGTCAACATTTGACCACTGGATCACTTCCAATCCACATCGGGTTACACGAAAGTTTCTCCAATGATAACGTTACGATGTTTTGGAAAATGCTTGCAAGTGACTTCGTTACCGCAGTCTCAGTCCAGCTAGAATTATAACAGAATGCAGCCACTAGGTGTTTCAAACGAACTGCGCCTTCAACAACTCTGTACACCGATTTACTTACATAAAACTGATGATCGGGTTTTACGTGAATACGTCTTGACAATAAGGACGATAGAATCGGCGTGTTAGTGTGTTCACCAAAGAAGCATGACATTTGTTGTCCGTGCTCAGGTTTAGATATTTTCTCAAAATTGCATTTTCTAGTCCCACTTTATGTCCCACCCACGATTTGTTGTCTTCCCGAATAAACACAACACGTTAACGACCAGAGTATCGATTTTTGTTGAACGCCGAACTAGTAATCATGTACAACTATTTTTCTCACTGAAATTCAATCTGACCGCAGTGCGTTTTGTCACTCTTTCTGACAATTAACTATCCATCGTTTATTGTGACAATCACAAGTTCAAATTAACCTTGTTTGATTTGTCCTATTCGTTTGCTTCTCTTGTCATTCCCCCCGGGTGGATCACCGACCAGTGAAAGCAAGCCACCACAGGTCGCTTTTCAATCAGCTAGATTACATATTGTTACCGTTTGTTACTTGCTTCCATCTTTGGATACTAAATCTGGTTTTATGTTTGGTATGAGACTGGTCCATTTCCCAGTGTGGGGATGAATGCAGACCACCTCGGATCACAAGGGCACGGCGCGATGACCGCATAATTGCCAGCGACGCACACTGTCAAGTCTGCTTCTCAACATCGATTTCGTCTTTGCGTGGAATCACCAAGTATAGTTATCAGTTGGAAGTAACGGGACAGTTGTGTTTTGTTTCTGGGCGTTTGGGCAAACTGAGCATTGTTCACGGAAGGATGCGGCTGGCAGTTCGTTTCTGATAATCCGGTAGAGCGTAATTGAGGATAAATAGTGTCGCCAAGACGGTCGTCTCAGTAAGTTCGACCCAGAGTTTAGGCCTTGGTCGTAGAAAACATATCCGAGCGACCGGCTACAACACGAGTGAGCAATCAGCTTAGTGCTTCTTTTCGAAAGGGGCTGGTTAACCACCAACATGAGTGAGGAAACTGCAATCATTTGTGGGCGGTGTTCAATTTACATTCAGTACATGGTGCATCAGTGAGGTTCAGCCAGGAACCGTTGTGTTGACAGCCGAAGCTCTCAGGCGCTAGACCATTTGCCACAACAGCAAAGATATGGCAGGCCACAGGGATAATTAGCGTGTAACGTGAATGTATAACACTTAAGCATAAGTGAGAGCTATTTATGTAATGCTGTCAGTGATGATCGTGATGATGATGAACGTGTTTGTAGTGTAAATATAGAAATCGCCTAGGTAACCACTGTTTGATGAGATTAAACAAGAGGGCACTGGACCATTGAGGCCCGGTTTTGAGATAAGCACGATGAACTGTTGGGTTTAGGCTTCGTACAAGACCACCTAATAGGTTTGATTGCAACAATGCAAGTGTAGAAGTTAGCATCGTTTTTCGAGTCCGTTCAACCATCATGCTGAGGTAACTACCATAAAATTGCTTCACAGCTTGATGTACTGTGTATAGGCCTGATTAAACGTCAACTCACAACATCGTTTCATGTTCACAAACAAACCTTACCAGAAGTCAACCAGTGTGTTTATTTGAACAGTGCAAAGACCAATTGAAATAAGCTGACATGAGCCTACTAAAATGCAATCCTAACACAATGGTATTTCCACAACCTCTTTCGTGAGAATCATCTCATCAAAACAACCACTTTAGTAAAGAAAGAACCTATTTTTCTGAAAGACACATGATGTTGAGAGGCGACAATTCCAACGAAAAAGCCACCGACAATCCAGCGTGTGATCCCTTAATAAGGTCATATGTGTACCGAGTAGCACAACAACTCGTGAACTCATATCCTCTAGCAATGAAAGTACAGGAGCATGACACACACACAGTAGAATAGAGAGGCCCGCAATTGGAAAATATCTTATTGTCCTGGGGAAAGCCAAGAATGTCGTTTCTGATACCACCTTTGGTTCAGATAAGACCTTGATAAGACCGCTACAGGATACGGTTACCAACTCCCGTGTTCGCCCTTGGTTCAGCTACGCATGAGCTAATGTATAACAGGCAGCCTCGTTTGTGAGTAGTACACTGTTTACATTCGGGAATTAAAGGGCAAATCTCAACGCCAGGAAGACATTGGACGAGAAGTGACCACTGGAATAATGGGCACGCGCTATGGGGGAAGTGCCACTAAGGCAAATGACAACGTACTGTCACTTAATATACGTGGTTGCATATCAGTCATGCAAATAAGTGTATGCGTTCGTAGTCCTACGTTTTAGAGTAACTTGTCATTTGCGGTCACAAGGGTGAAGTGTACACAGTTGGAAGTTTGACCACAGACCACGAATAATTTGTCTATCACAACCTTCCGTTTGACCCAATGACGACAATTGTAAAGCCGCTTTAAAAAAAATCGAGATGCTGTACTTCTTCCAGTCCGCTTGGGAAACACAGTGCATCGTTTCTTTACTTTCATGCCAGAACTGACTTACAGTGTATTCCTTCTCAACTTTGCCACTTAGTCGTAGACTTTTACACCTTCGTACACCGGTTTAGAGAATACATGCAAAGATTATTGACCTAGTCCATCTCAAGAATACAAAATGGGAAGTTAAACACAAGTTTCGCTTGAGCTAGCAGCAATGATTCCGTGACCTGAGAAGTTTGTACTAGGGTACTGGTTAGTTGTTAGTTCATACTGTCGTGTATAGTAATCGGAATTTTGACACCCATCAAGAACAGACGGGTTTCATTTACATAAGTACGGATCGTATACATGGTGTCCTCTGATCAACGCTTACCTGATGCTTTCAAAGGCATGGCAGTTCATCCACTCTCCTAGAAGTACTTTCAGTCCGTTATTTTCTATTAATTTTAAACGACTCTGGATGTTCTCATACGAATAAGAACTGGTCACTTCATAACCATTTTGCCCTGTCTATCCTAATATAGCTGTCTGTACGATCCTTTTGCATTGGTAAACGGCATGCATTAATTTTAGCTCAGAAGACAACAACCGTAAGTTTCTGCTTAACCACCGTTCAGAAAAACTTGAAAGTAAACTATCATTTTTTACATATACAGAAGTGCCTCTCAGAAAGGTACCATTAGTGCATCATGACCTCTGATAATACACAGCAAATACCCATGTGCTTAAATTCATTAAATTACTAAATGCTTCCCATTCGGAATTTGTCAAAATTTCACATATTAAACATCATTTTATCTGAACAGACTCTGTCCAATTTAGACATCGGCTCCTTGTCAACCGATGTGCACGCACGTCCCGGCTTGTGTGAGCTCTTCGAGTTATATATGTTCACGTTGATTAAAGAGATTTCCAGTGACCACTGAACTAATTCTTTGTATGTTTTTACTTGGGAGATGAGAACAACAAACATCGAGTGATTTTGTCACAGCCACTCTTGTGACGTTTATGGGTGTCAACTGAACTGTCATTATTGCGAAATGTGGAGATCTCGATTGGATATGCAAGAAGTACAATAACAAACTGTGTGAAATATTGGATTATCTTTGAGCTTTTATCGAGGAGTGCATGTTTCTGATCAGTTCTAATTGGTTTAAAGGCTTATTAATATGAAGCCTTAAATGGTAGATACCTGCTTTGTATAGACATAAAATTGACGATTCACTCGATGTGCTTAGGGAGAATTTCCGAAATCGGGAATCACTCTACCCTGCTCTGATATGCCAATTTTGATGCGCATAAATTTTCGTGCACCCACGTGCTGGACTCTCTGTTGACCTTGGGAAAAATCAATAAATCAGCAGTAACAATGACGATGAGACAATAAAGACTGACGCTAGTCAACGCGCAACCTGATATTACTATTAATAGAAATGATTGTGGACCGTTACCATAAACTAACGATTTGTATCATACTTTGTATTCTCAGTAACATGGCTGTGCAGTACTAAAACACATTATGATTGTAGTAATAAGACAAAGTGATTTTTGCAATGATCGGGACTAACAAACTGTTTCACTTCTCAAATGTATCATCATAGCACTGCATTCAAAAACTACGGGCTGGTAGTGGCCATTCCCAGTGGGTTCACGTTTCTGAAGCAGTGGAACTCACTATTCCCAGGGCTGCATACTTGAGAATGGAACACCTGGTATACATCACGGCTACTACTATTGAATGTAACGCATCCGAAACCCAAAATATCTCGCATATAGCGACCATCGCTGAACGACACATGGTTTCACTGGACACCAATAGAAGAGAGTTTCTATTGCGTAACGGTAAAAGTGATGACGTCAATCCGCATCCATGCGATGACTAATCACTGGGATGTCACATAGTCGATGATCTCCGAATCAACAACTGACCGCACTTTATCAGCTCACAAATAATTCGACGACAACCGGAAAGACCAACCCGAACTACGCTGGTCAAACTGACTCAGTTTTTTAAGGCAGGTCATAATCGTTCCATCGCGCAAATTATGCCAAGCAACGGCAATATCGGTGACCAGTGTTCGGTGTGGCCGACGATCAGGTAGCATCCTTCGTGAATGATCTAACCAATTAATTCTATGAAACCTGCAAGAGTGAACAAAAGAACCCGTCTGCCAATCACCACCGAATGCCCACTTGCCTATTGCTGTCACTGGATGAGAGCGAGGGAGTGCAGAGATCGAGGGTCAAACATGTGATAACTGTTCACACATCCCCAACCTTGCGCTATCAAGCTTCAGGGCCGCAGTTTAGCACATCTCTCATAGTCGACATGTATACGCTACCCTTAAGCCTCAGAGAAGCACACCGCTGTCCCTGGAGATTTCCCAGATTGGTTACTACCGTCCTAGCTATGAAGAGAAGAGCCTCTTTTTCATTTCCCATATTTTTTTTATTGCTGATAGCCATTAAAATTTGCTACCAGAGCATTGGTACCTACTAAGGCTTTCCCTCAAAGTCTACACTCTTTCCAGCAGTCGCACTGTGTTCTGATCAAAGATTGTTGTTTTGTTCTGCGAGGTATATATCCTGATACTGAGCAGAAATTCACTGTTCACTGACACACGTTTTTGTTGTTCGTGAATTACGGATGGAGTAACTTATGAATATATGAACTACGTATAGCTATGCTACAACAGTATGCGACTGATAGAGTAGGAAGTAAAACACTCAGTTCGAATGTCCCATAACACCTGGATCATCGAGCATTTGAAATGAAAACAATATACCACTTTTTGATTATGTAACACTATTTGGTTGAATGTGTTGCTTCAATTATTGTCATGACATAGGGCGGAAACTTGATTGGGAGGCCATATGGTCGCACCGAGGCTCAAATACAGACCGAGGTACACCCAATCGAGAGCTACATCGATAAGGAATACGAGTGGAATGAATGGGAACTCAGGAAGAAGGCCTTGAAGCTGGTGAGTTACTCATGACCATAGGTAATGGCATTGAAATAGTCTGCCCAGTGCTATCCATGAATAAGAACTACTGAATAATGGGAAGCATTGTCGAAGTTCAAGTTTTGGGAATCGCTAGAGGTGTTTTTATGAGCAACCTAGTTAAGTTGTTCATTTGATGTGACACAAAACAATTATGTAGAACTTAAGAGCAATCACATTCAGTTAATTGATGTGTAAACGATCCGTTGTTTTAGCAAGTCAATTTAGGCAAAGGTCATTCTAGTTTTCTCAACTACTGAGCTTGTTTTCGCCCATAGGTTGAAGTTGATCAGCCATTTTGCGGTTGGCCTACAAACAAGCACTCACCACAACCCCAGAAGAGGATGTGGAAGGCTTTTTCACGAAAAATTGGTCTTAGTGACCACCAGGAAAGTGGTGAACATCTGGTTCGGCCTAGCTGGTTCTCATCGGCGCCAAGCACGCCGGAGCTTCGAACCCACGACCCGTGAGTAACCAGCAAGTTGTACTTCAAACAACTGTCTGCTGTCTGCTTATGAGACGCAACTAGGACGGAAGAGGTATCCACCGCTTCGTTGTCACTTTGCTATTTTATTCCAAAACATCACTGTATGTTCTTCGTTAGGCTCCGCCGAGTCAAAATGACAGAAGGTCATCCATACAGTCACGGTAATTAGGAACATCCTAGTGCAACAATCCTGAATCAATTCACTCTGGACCGATTCATGTTCACACACACACAGATGATAAGTAATGCTGATACCGGCTCCCCACAACTGACACACCAATAAACTTCACTGATGGCCGTTTACAATTTGTGCCACTTGTTCTAAAACGGTAGTAGGTGATGGTATGACAAAACTAGCGAGCGATTCCGCTACGGTTTCTGTGTAACCAGCTCCCATCAATCTACAAATTATAATCGTTTGAGTAACCCACATCACATTGCATCATACAAGTTAAGAAGTAAGGCATGCACAAGTTTAAGTGATGGCCAACTTAGTCATGTGATGATGACATGTATATACTTGGTGGGGATGCATGAACCGTTACCTCCAAGTGGGCTTGATAAACAAATACCGAGTGTGTAAGTGAAGGTTGGATACAAACCGAAAAGCTTCAACACTCAAGACGTTGTAACTTCAGTCACAGATGAACTAAACTAGAAGCGGCCGGTTCGAAGTCAAATATATCATTTGCCTAAATATGCTTGCAATTTGTTCTTTTCAGTAAAGTGCATTTATGAAGTTGACGGGATCACAGCCATAGTTTACGAATGGTCCAATTTATGCGTTGTTGCAAACCTGTGCTATTTCACTATAACCGATCAACCAGCCATTTTTTAAACAAATTGAAGTTAGGTTTTTTATTACAACCAACAAAAAATTCAAGGGATATCACAAGATTGATTGTTAAGAGTAATTAGTTCCCTAAACTGGATCAGTGAAATAACACTTCAACAAGCTATACGGCGCAGCTCAAAGGCCGAGTAGAGTGACCTCTATCGTCTAGCCAAGAGAGAACGGTTGTATCGGTAAAGTGTTGTACCACTTACCACCTTGAATAGCTTCACCCTTAAATAAACACACTGGGTGGAGATCCGCTCAACTAGTCCTTAAAATCGAACGACTTTTCAACAATGATCTTTAAAGTGCTAAAAATGGGACGCCAAATGAAAGAAGCTCGGTTGTTTCAATCTGTGTGATTGACAGAGAAAATCTGTTTTCCCAGAGGAACCCGATAACAGTTGCAGCATTAACGAAAGTAGGCAGAGGTCCTTGGTTGTTTGTTTAAAAGAGTTAGACAGATTGTTGTCGGTGATTAGCATATGGGATCAGCTAATTTGAGTAATTTTCCCCCTTCCCTTTTCTTCTCGAGCAAAGCTTTATTTTCCTTACGGTCTTATGGCAGTTAAGTGTCGGATATAACCACTACTATGGTGTTGTCCTCGATGCTGATTAAAGTGATTATTTCCCTAGAGAGTATCAAAATCGAGAATCAAATCTGGATGAAACAGCTGGGCACCAATTTTTCATCAAGGTTTTAATGCGGTTATTCAGTAGCGTTCACATATCACACTTTTTATACCATTAAATTAGCAAGTTTATTGCTGCTCCACACGTTTAAGATGGGCTTTTTACAAGTTTAAAAACTGATGACTAATTGTCACTCGAGTACGTGGGAAAAACTAGTTTTCGCGTGATTGCCTGTTGGCGCATAGATGTGGGCAAGTAGCTCTACTTTGCTCAGGTGCCACGTGATTACGTGTAGTAGAAAGGATCGTCATAACTCATTTAAGGTTATGATGATATACATTAAGCTCTCATATTCAAATCACACAATGAGGGCTCTTCGCGACGGTCAAGAGGTCAGGAAACCTGGAACTCGTCAGAACAACACATTATACAGCCCCTCGTAAAATCACCTACAACTCGATTGATATTTATGGGATTAATGTCGAGCGGTTACGGATCTCAGTTCACAAAAAGGTCGTCTGTTCGAAGTGCAACAATACAGTCAAACTTATAGATTACGGGGTCAATGATGATAACAATTCTGCCTACTTCCCAAGCTTATGTTCCAAGATGTCGCTAACAACTTATTTGGATGTTTGTAAACACTCAAAAAAATGAAATCTTGTAGCATTCAGCGACAGACAACATCCGTGCAAATGTTCGCTCCATGGTTTTATAAATTAACGTAATGTTTCCTGTTGATTTACCATGGGTCCCCTCAGCCGTCAGTTTTCTTAAAGTCTGTCGCCGAAAATTCCAATAATCGTTGAGTTAATTAAATTAGTAGCATAAATTTTCCGTTCTCTGTTGCCTTTTTTCATTTGCGTAATCTATTTTTCACTCCGTCTTCTTTGTGCTTAGTGTAAACTGCGCTGACCATGTACATTGAGATTTCATGCACGTTAGAAAATGGAACGTTTCCTGTAGCAGAATGTAACATCACATCTAATGCAATTTTGGTTCCTTCTGTTGCAACTTTTCGTTTAATTCGGGCTAGCGCTCGGATGAGAAATAGTTCAAAAATACAGACGCAAAATAACGACGGACACATTCACTTGACGAACGAGAGCTGCATTTTGTGCACCCACCTCCAGTATACAATCAATAAAAATGAATTCGGATAGTATTTATGTCTTTCGTGTATGACCAAAACGCACAGTGGTTTCGGGTTCAGTATTTGTAACGGTATGACTACAACCAACCACGAGTGTCCTCATTGCCTTGATGCTGTTAGTCTGTCAACCATCAACCACGAGATTCATTCAGCTGAAGAGCAAAATGCCACTGCTGAAACATTGTTTCGGATCACTTAACTGACTGCACTGTGTATTGCTACATATGAAAATATTTTTCGCTTGAAACAAATTCGTGACTGTACCCATTGCACATGGTCGTTTATTGTTTCCCCGCTGAGACTAGCTCCGGATCAGAGCTGATTCATTACCTGCCATTAACTGCACGAGTTCGACTGATTTGAAAAGAACAGTAGGAAATAACCCATCGTAGAAATACCAGGTAGATGCACAGTGGACAACTCATGACTTGCATCAAAGAAGAAGCAAGCCTAACACTAGAATAACGATTGCGGGTTGGTTTCATCTCTCAGGTTGGAGACTTGGTAACTAATAGAGTTTGTTTTCCAAGGTGTTGCAACAAGAACTGGCCACTTAGGCATACTGGAATGAATGTTCTCTTATTTGATACAGTTATCAGTGGACTATGTACGTTACTGGCCTGGTGGTTTGATTGTATGATGTAAACACCTAGATACAATATGTGGCGACTATAATAAATAATATTCTGATAGTCGCGTTCATTTGTATCTTTCTGATTACTTTGGTTTTTCACCTGCTTTTGTTTTAGTCAAGCTATCCATTTCGTAACATCCGTCCTGGGGCTAAAAACACAACTCGCCCCCTGCCTCGCTAGCTTGACGTGTCGCTCTGTACATTATATTTTTAATGATCGATACTAATACAACGGCATCAACGCGCTAAATCCTGGTTTTTCATTGTCGATCGGTCTTCGATAGTGAATGCTGGCTGGGTGTTATTCTGCTGGATCAGCTCCAACAAACAGGCCTGAGGGAAGACATATATGTTTTGAAGGGGATCCTGATTTTACCCCTTTCTTCAGCTAGGAACTAAAACCTCCCTCCACTTTCATGAGTGTATGACGGTAGAATGTCAGTATCAGTTGTACTGCTGGTGACAATTATGATTCAAGAAACTTCTAACCTTTCCTCAATTTTTCTAGCATTTATCGCAAATGTTTACGAAACTGACTTTTCTTTTTCTGATAGGCAAATCTGAGGAGAAAAGTCACTGGCTCAGTTCAGACTATTCTAAGCAACTGGCGACGGGACAACGCTACTCAGGTTTACCTTCTTAAGTGAGTCTGTTTCAAATGGATTAGTTTGTCTGCTTTAAATGTGTTACCCATTGACTAGAACTGAGAGTTATTGGACTCTGTACTGATATTCACTTTAAAATGAACGGTGTTCAGCTTAGAGACACTTCATCTCATGAATGATGGTATTAAGTATGAATATGAAACCTAAGGAGTTTCCACGTTTATTAGCGAAACCATTTATTTAATCGTTATTTCAGATGGTGCAGCAATCATATCGTCGCACAAGATGAAGGTCGATCATTTAAACATCCAGCCAACCGTATTTATTTAATGTGTCCAAATAAGACAACGATCATTTTTGGAGCCTAAACAGAAAGAATAGATAACTACAGTTTGTCCCTAACAAATGGGTGGAGAGATGCAGAAGCGATTACGCAACAAGGATAGTTGATTACTGGCAGCTGGGGTATGCACATGTGACCAAAATACTGAATTTCGAACTGATATCGGTTAGATCACCAATGAATTAACGAGCCAGATGGAATAGCGGTAGAGGCTTGACTGAACGTAGCTGTTAGAAAGTCAAACGAAAATACATAAAAACTGCCAGGAACGTCATTGTGATACCGTTAACCATCGACTGAACGACCATTAACTGAACGACATAATATGACTGTATTAGGCTGGTAGAAAATATGAAATTCCAGTCTACTCACTGTACTCGCAGTTTTGGTTGGTCACCGGAAAAAAGTCCTCTGTCTTGATCTGTCGACCTAACACTTATTCTGAACCTTGTGGCGCACACGCAGCAAACGCAATTCTTCGACCAGTATGAACTGAGATCTCATAAAGGGTTTGCTCCGTTATCACTTGTATTCCCCCGTAGGTGAATAGTGTGAAAGTGAACTAATAACTTGAGAGAGTTTATTTCCTTGTTGAACTTGAGTAGGACAATGAGAAGACGTAAGTCGCATGATTATTTTCGGAGTAACATCTCGTATGTTCTAATCACACATAGGCATGTAACTAATTGCAAACGAGTCGAAATTGCGCAGGTTGTAAACAGTCATTCGTGTAGCTGCAGTATGAGCTATGTAGGAAGAGCAGACTGACAAGCAGCATGTTCCCAAGTGGCTCGAAACTCAATCAGGCAACTGTAGAGATACTGACGGACGGCACTTAGCATCATCAGCTGCAAGGCACATAATCCGAACAGGACATGAAGCCAACGTTATTAACACACTCTCCATGGCTTTTCCGAGCCACCGAGAACGTATACTCAATTTTGCTGAGGCTTTGGCTTTCTAACGTCTCAGTCCTCCCCTGTTTGTTCAGAAACAATTTGTGCTGATGCTCCGGCTACCTTGGTAGGCCACATCCCCAAAATTTTGACTTCCAGTTTGTGTTTTCTGTTTACTCCCCCTAAGTCAGGAATTCCGTCCTGGGGAATTCCGAAAACTTTAAAATTAAGCACATGCCCATATGTAGTTGGAATGTACAAAATGTTACTCCGGAGAACAGCACATGAGATAGTGGTTGCCAAGTTAACATAAGCGTCAAGACAAGCTGTTTCTGATCACATAGGACACATGTGGCATCTGCTTGTCAGAACCTCTGAGAGCTGAAAGATTCTGCCGTACTTATCCCAACAGCGTTTACTCAATTGATACACGGGTTCCAGACTGGAGCCCCAATGCACCTGGGTGCAGTCGGTTTGTCTTGTACACTTTCGAGCAGGTGGCTTTTGATCCGGATGGCAGCTAATGAAAAAGGTGTGCAGCACCATTCTTGGGGATTACAACAAATGCCAAAAGCATAGGGAAATTAGGAATCTAACCATGTTTTGAGTAATTATGAATCAAACAGTGCCTTAAAGCAATTTCCAGATGAGCAGCTAACAACATAGGAAGAAAGGTCTTTCCAATGAATAAGGAAAGAACTGTTATCTGAGGATGGTTCTAGGAAGGGACTTGTAAAGCTTTTCGTCATGTCTTTGTCGGCCGTTATCATCCGTCAGGATGTGGAGCTGCTTTACGGTACCTACACCAAATAAGTAGGTGAGAAATAAACATTCGTGAATTTGCAGAAATTCAAGTGGACACAAATCGCACATTTCAACTCGAGTGCCGTGTGCGATATTTGGTACATGAGCGCTGGACACGTTCAACATCCGGTATGTTTTTCTTCAAGACGGTGTACACAACTTGATTACCACACTCAAGTAGTCACCTCATAGAAACGTCGTGAAAGGCATGAAGCAATTCTGTCTATGACAAGATAGGCCCGTTTGATTTTGCAAGTGTCACACTCCTTTTTGAAGCCACCTCCTGACGACAGGTAAAGCACGTCAGACGATTTTCGTGATGCCGAATGTTCTGAGCGCACTATTTATCCCGAAGGCATTTCTGGAGTTCCCACATGCACACACTCGCCGTTATTTAGAAGGAGATTCCAATCGTCCGAGCAGTGCTTGGTCACATCAATATCAAGCTGTGTTACATTAGAATCACTAGCGTTTCAGCATATTAGCTCGTCAACGTAGAGAACAGCGCCATGAAAAATAACTCCGGCAATTTTGTCGACGTAAATTTGCAATCATAAGTGACCGATCACTGACCCTGGGTGAGCTCTTGCAGAAATCGGGGATGGAACTGAAATATCTAATTCGGTTTCAATTATAAAATTCCCCCCAACAACAAAATGGGAAATTCAATGAAGAATCATCCTGTGAACACAATATGCTCTGATTTTGTGTTTGAGTTGGCCATATGAGGCATGGTTAGTGAATTTTGATATCACATCAACGTCCTTGGCCTGTCAGGCTATCCACGAAGATAAGTGTGTTCGGTGCATACCGCTGAGAATCTACATGGTTCATAAAAAGTCCAGCATTATTATGGGAGTAGCCAAAACATTCCGAGCGTAGTTGATTCTTCTAAGTAATGAGGCTGAAATCTAACCTATTAATGAACTGTTTCAGCTGACGACTCGTCACTGGAGCCGTGGGGGCAACGAACACGTGGGCGTAGCAGGATTTATTCAACGGTGTAGTGTATTTATTATTTGTAAACTGGAACTACTACACACAGTGTAGTCTGATGCAAAAATTACGTGACTGTCCAAATAAGGCATGCGAAAACACAAACACTACTAGAGAGGTCAATTAAGAGAATCAAGTGGCGAACCCATCTCAGAGTACTTAGAGGAACACATGACACTGTTTCCACAGAAGCGGTCTCCGTCCGCAAATATTTTCCACATTTGATTGACGATCAAGGGTTATTTGCAATCTAACTGAACCACAGTTAATTTCCTTCAATCCACTTTCTGTCGGTGGTTCTCTCTTAATACTGTGCAATGTTGACGTAGATACAGCGCGTTTAAACGGTTCCCTATGCTTTGGGAAAATTTGGAATCGAACTATAAGATGAATACACTTTCGTGTACCGTAAGCATTTTGCGGTCCTTCTGTGTGACCCCATTTTTCAACGGACTCGACTCACGCTTTCTCTCACACCACAGCTGATTGGACTATCAACCAAAGAGTTCAGGGATTTCTTCAAAAATGCTACCAAACACATTATGTTCTAAGCGATCGAATTAGGACTGATATATAAATATCGGCTGTTGCCAACTGGATGACGACCACTTTGATCGCCAACTTCAATTGAATTGAATTTCGCTTATTGACTTTGTTAGTGGTGTAGCGTGAGGCATGTTGGTTAACAATTAACTCTTTTGCGTCCATGGGTATATTGCCAACAGAAATTACGTTATGTTTAATTACATCTTTCGAGATAGAACGATCCAACGATTCTAGCTGAATCGAAGTGCTGATAAATCACAGCGAATAACATCTTTATTGATATTAATAATACGATGCAATATAGACTAACTGGTATTTCTAGTGCCACTCATGATGTCTGAAACGTTCTTTGGTTCAGGAACTCTCATACTACAACCAGAGAAGATGGTTACACCCAGGTACCCAAGCCATCTGTTTTTCACCACGGTCTTCGCGGCTGTGGCGGAATCGATCAAGCCGTCAGCACGAATTTGGCAACAGTCGGAGAGGCGAGTTGGTGCACCCTTTATAGAGCAACTAATTCAACCACAGTGGACCTGACGATCCCGGTGGAACAACAACTGATGGGCAGTACGGATAAGGGTGGATTGCGCTGGTATTAACGCACCAATTCCAGTCAACATACATACCAACAAACATAACAATGGAGGCACATTCATCCATCTTATTTTGAGAACTAAATTATACATCCAAAGTTCACGATGAAACATCCTACAGAATACTAATACAGGTTTAATACTCTTCCGACTCGATAAATTCTCAAGTTGTGTCACACACGACCGCATTACCATATCACCCACACTGACTGCTATCTGAAATATTTTGAATATGTCACAACATTTCCGTCATAAAAGAAGTAAGGGGTGTGGACTAGGTGTTACATCACACGGTCAGGGGCAAATGTTAGTGTGGCTAGAGCTGAGATGATTGCCCTACAGTCACCAGAGTTTACTCAGATTGCGCAGATCTAACCTGTATCTGAAGAAATCAGCCCTCTCCTTGCAACTTCAGCCGAAACAGATCAATCATGACCGCTCTAGCCATAGACAAGTGTCTGTGCAAAATGTGTGGCGCTACATCCAGCCAAAGAACGGTCAAACTAATTATGCGCAGTCTAACATTTTAATACCATACATTAGCAAACCCTTCGGGGATTTTGCAATTTGTCTCGCGGCACATTTCGGCCAAGCTTCTGTAGTTGCCTGAACCACTCATTTAGCTATTTCCAGTTAACTACGACGGTAAGAAGTACATTACGAGATGCAACCATTTCGTTTACAATCATCAGTCGACTGCACAGAGAATTCAGCTATAGTAGTTTACCGCACAACGACAAACTATGAAACTAACAAACATCACAAACGCATACTAGGATGAAACAAATTGCCTCAGGGTCGGAGCAACATAACTGATTGCATCAGCACATTATGTCGGCAGAAAGCTGGTTTGTGTGACTAACAACTCTTCGGAAAACGTCAACAATTTTGGGGGACGTTCATGTAGTCGGACAACAAACGAAATGGCGGGGTAGAGTCATATGGCTTACAGTGATTAGGACGTTTCCGACTGAAGACGCCGGCAAGTTGTTTTACCACACGGCCACATAAAACATTGGAAGAATGAACACGTGAAGCCGATTGGTACTCCTAGACTAACACGGACAAGGTCAGCCAAACTTTATAAACCTGAGGTTCACTTTGGGCTTATCGTTAACATAGATGAGTTAATGTACTTCGAAAATGTTCAGTGTCTAGATCAGCGTCCTGATCAAATCCACAAACCTTTCAGCTCCCGTTCCGTAAAGCATGCCTTTGTGTTATATGATTGGCGTCGAACCACTACTCACAAATGTCCCCATACATGAGATTTTTTTTCTTCAAACATTTCTCTTCGTCGATTATTGAAGAGTTGATTCTTATGTGTACCGAAAACATTCAGTTCCAGTTGGATGGGTGTAACCACAAACAAGGTAACTGTGCGTCAATGGACAATTCATCGAGCCAACACCGGTCGAAGAAGGGCGAACCGATTGTACTTACTGCTCTTCACCATATACTTATTATGGTAACGATATCAATATTCACCGATTATGGCCATTACACTGCTCTTTGCATCAGCATAATCCCACCCGAGGTGGTTGAAACGTAGAGTATTACCACTTGCTCGAAACGTTGTGTTATTCCCAATCTGTTTATCAGTACAGATGTTATATTTAAGCGGTCTGTTTATCGGAAAGCCTCGTTGATTGAACAATACCAACGTAATGTGGCAATGAAGCCGTTCACCCCACCTTGATATGCACCCATGTGAAGTCCGCTTGTATCACTGTTTTCTCGTCGTTTCTTAAATTCATATGGCTTAACGTTTTATGTAGTCCTGTGGTGGAAACAAACGAAGTGGCTGTACCTCGGAATATACGTCTTGATATTTCTGGACAGTAAATTCAGCCACACTGGTTAATACTTCAACGAGGAGGTATGGAAACCGAGGTGCAACCCTGAGAAAGAGACGAGGATAATATAAACATGTTGAGTATCGTACGGGAGATCTTGTGGCGCACTTTGTACGGTGGACTAGGTGATAGCTGTCCGGAAAGAAAAGAAGTGTGCCCGAAAACTACAAGTGAAACAGCTTAAACTGACCCAGTTACTCAGTGCCAGTGGTTTAGACCTGTGATAACAACAACTTGGCCTCGTGAACACTTGGGGTAAAACGCATTTTGGTTTCTCCTTTTGCCATATCACGACCAAAACTGAGGAACGAGGATATGAGAGTGTACATTATTTTGTCATTCGCAACGGAACCAAAACAAATCTCATGTTAGCCATGGATGCAATCAGTTTGAGAATCCGCCAGTCAGCAGACAGAAATCTATTGATCCAATGCGTTCAAGCTTCCAACGGTCAGTAGGACACATAAGTGTCAACAGGTGACTGGATAAAAGTAAGCTGACCACTTGCAAAAGTGGAAATCATCGACAATATCTCCCTCTTTAACAAAAGCAAGTTAGTCCGATTTCTCAGGAATGCTTTCTGGGGTTAACACCTAAACGACAGGTCGGATAGTGAACACGATTAGACATGTGTAGATCATAGCCATCTGAGGTGACCGGAAATAACGGGCGTGTGAGGACTGATGAATATCCATCACGCAGAGTCAGTTGGTAGTTGGATGTTGGGTAGCTAGTACTCCTGCGTCTAATTAGGCCGTGGTATCATGTGATTGGTATGACCTGTCCAAATGAAGTCTCAACCCCTAATTCGGCGGACGGCATAACCCTCGCGATTGACAATGACTGTTAATAGTCAATCTCCCGGCGTGATGCATATTCCATTCCAGCCCCAAGGTGTAAATATCTGGGGACTGTGCCGCGATATCTACAACTCTGCGAACTTATTTATTTCTGTCGAATGGATCTCTGGCTGTGTTGCAAAAGTAGAATGTTTAGTCATCGTCCCTGAGGTGTTTCAGTCAGATTAACTGTTCAATGAGAGAGACCAGGAAGAACATTAAATACTTCTACTGTCGTCCCTCCCACTAAGTTCCCTGTACTTAGTCGTTAGGCTGTGGGTAGTGAATCGGCGCAACTAAGTAGTGTGTGACACCGTTTATAAGAAATTCCCAAACTTCCACCGGAATAAACCACAGCCTACCGTCAGTCACTACAATCACCGGAAGACCAAATTTGGAGAATAATCGTCGGAATTCAGAAATGGTGGTCGATGTTGTGGTTATTCGCATGTGGAAAACTTCTGGTAACTGAGTTTGTATCGACCGCTAATAAATCCGAGATTTCTCATTTGATGGGCTTGTTGTATCAGGGTGAACCTGGGACCCTGGTTTATTGGTCTTAGACCAAGAATGAAGATGAGATTTATTGGGTACTTTCGTCATCATTACAAAGTTGCATTAAGTTCCCTAATTCACAGCTAGCAAGCGTAACAGTGAGTCACTGAATTCATGTATCGAACAACGGAAAGGGCCCGAATGTAATTTTTATTCAGGACTGCTTCAAAGCTGTGTGAATCTCCGCATGATCCTCCAATACAAAGCATTCCCTAATCATAACAACCGAAGCCCCTCAGCGAGAAAATTGTTCCAATCTCCATCTACTTCGTTGATTGTTCAGCTAATCTGGAGATATTGCATAGTTTACTGTTACTGGTAGGCTAAAACTAAGTCTAAACACACTCTGCAAATCAGATCATCCAGTTGAATTGATGAAATGGTTGCATCTTTATCAGTTTTTGGGACTGCATGTTCTACTATGAAACGAGATAACGTACCTGCAAGTCCAAAGTTTCAACTGGGTCTCAAAAGTGTAACCTAGTAACATCGTAACTCTTGGCTATAATCATTTAGCTGCATCAAAAATGGACAGAACAGACTTACGATCGGCCTCTAACGCAAACCTCTACCCGTGAAGAATTCCATGGAATTTTCTAATTGCAAATGTGAATGCCAGACCTCCGTTTATCATTTCATCATGGTACACTCATGTTGAATTTACACTGTGTGAAAAACACAAGACTACTTCTGTTAGCCTATGTTTCTTTAACCTATGTGGGGTAACTGCTGTTACCGTACTACCACACATCCGCTGCAACAATCATTTCTGATTTTGGGTCGCAGTGGTTGTAACACTTTTACGCTAGGGTAGTTTGTGTTTCAAATCTTCGTGTAGACATCGTGAACTTGAAATCTCTAGCTGCTACACATGCCTAGTAGGTTAAGTCGCAAATTACTAAGGTTTAATAATCGGATAGAACGCTAACCCCTACCTAAGAGGAAAACCACTTGTCAGGACCACTTTCACAGTTTCTGACGGTAATCTTTCAAACCTAGATAACCCACAAAAAGGACCGGTTTTTACTGCATAAGAACGCATGTTTACTAGAGAAGTTAAATGGGTTGACTAATGAACTTGCTGTATCGGTACGTCCGTGACGATAATTAAACGTTCCGGAACAAACAACTCAATCTCTGAACTCCCGAAATTCCTGACCAAGGAGAACAAGTATAAAAAATCAACATTACTTTGGTCTGAAATTACTGTACAGCGGTCTCATGTTTACGGGATACTAACGACATCAGGGGGGAAGGGAAGTCAATGAATCCTCCGGATATTTTCTGTGAAGTCTCATCTGTGCCATACGGTATTCGCATGAAAATCGTACGTCTAGTTGGGCCCGTAATCCGAGTCGTAGGAAATGCATGTGCGAACAACACCACGTCCAACGTGCGTCTGACAAGTACACCTTGCCCCGCGGATCGCACACTACGCGGCACGGATGTGTCTACTGACCTCAAGACTACCGAGTCAGAACAACGTCAAAGCAATCGGTTAAGCCAATGGTAACACGTGACAGTTGGACAGTATACAGTGGACACGTTCAGACAGGTAACAAAGTTTGTGAGCTTCATCTCCCAATTCCGATATCACATTATGAATCCGCGGTTCTGATTCACCAACCTTAGTGGGATCCTTGAAAAGACACGGAGAAAACCTATTCTAACCAAATATTTTGATTTTCTATCTGGTGCCGAGACACTTGTCAGACTGCGCAGAGATTCCATTTTATAGTCCCATTGACTTTATGGTGACTCGTCATTGTGAAGCATGTAAGTCGCTCGCCCGCTAAATTTTCTTCCATTCCGTTCACCCTCTTCATTCTGACATTTCCAAAGATACATCAACATGCTTTCAGCCTCCTCACTTACGTTGGCACAGTAAATCAGGAGGATCCTTCTAAGACACTATCCCAACATGAATGTCGGTCGAACTGTCTACAGGAATCACCTAAAGAAGCTGGGAGAGTGCTGACAGCCTTTTATTACCACATGATACCATAGGTTCAGTCGTCCAATTCGAAAATACTCAATATTTAAAATGACTAATCACGGTAGTATCCACAATGTTGGGTTTACTATGACATAAACATCAGTGACCAGGATCAATATAATTTTGGGTGGTGACATCCCGTACGTATGTAAGGCCTGTTTACAAAAGCGTTCATAAAACGGAGTAACAGAAAGCAGCAATGAGAGAAAGGTCTAAACCAATTGCAATCGGTAGTTAGTTCGATTCTTCAGCACACGTTAGTGCAAGACGGACGCATACTAAACCGTCACATCGAGCTTTACTGCACGATGGCACAAGGTGCCTAGATCACAAGCACGTCAACGAGTCAGCGGATTTCTGCTCATTTGAGAGATTGCGATTGATGGCTAACTGTTTCACTTGATCCATGACTGCTGTCCTGATTTTTTGGATCAAGCATCCTCGGTAAACTGTCATCCGGTTGCTAAGGATATGAGTAGGTGGAAGACTGAAAATATACGTCTCGAGAGTCGTATTGTTGACTTGGTGTGAAAAAAATAATTGGTATGAATTTGCACGCATTTTTTTCTTTCTCAATATAGTCCTACTGAATTGGTCTACATATGCTGAACAGTGGAACAAGCGAATGAAATTTATGTATGGAAGCGAATGAGAACTGATGGCTAGATGAGTAACTGGTATTCGTCATTGACAACGTGGGCGATCATCACCAAAAGACAAACAACGAAAGAAGTCATTATTCAAGTTGAGTAAATGAATACGTAACACTTTGGATCAGGCATGATAGGGGTTCAAGCTTACAGGTTTGGATTAGAGAAGGATCAAATAATGTGTTCAGGGAAAGATTTCGGGGTCAGTTAGGACAGTGATAACCTGTGAGAGGCGTAGTGTGGTTAATAAAAACCTTCGTGTAACAGAGAAGGCAATGGAGGGAAGCTGAAACCAATTAGAACTAGCGGTTGATTTGGGTCTTTAAGAGGTACATCTCGGAAAATATAGGTGAAATGAGGCGGATAGATGGCGCGCATCCAGTAGCTGGTTTCTTATGTAAATTGGTTCATCGGTTTAGCATAAGCTACAGACTGACACTTACATATTTAATCAACTAATCCCGACGTCCATCTTTATCATAACCAGCCACAATAATAGAGTGCCGCCAGTCTGACCGCAGTCGCGGTGTTCTGCTAACCCAGTAACGGGTAGATCCATACGCCACTCACACGAGGCGGTTTGCCTAGCCTGAGTCACACATGAATCAAACAAACCCAACGGGCTTGAAAATGGTCGGCTACCTACCCGAACGCCATTTGTTTAAGCTTCGGGATTATGACCGATCGATTACTGAGAGTGTTTCAGTCTTGCGCCACATCTGTCACAGCAACCGTCCGGCTGGCTCGAATGCTTAACGCCGTATCCCTTGAAACAGGGTCACCCGACTTGTCTGGCTGTTGGGACTACGACCGGAGCCTATGTCAATCTGAGTGGATCGCTCATGTATCCATATACAGAAGATCTGTGTCTGTGTGCACTGTACGAACGTAATCAAGCACTCACTGTGCACGAGGCAATCCGTGACCTCGTCAACCGGGCGACGAGGTATGGGCGAGCTAGCTCCGTTTACTCTCTGCAACCGGCGAATTCGTGTCCTCACATCGAAGGAGCATCCGATCCATGCGTCTGAAAATGTGCCCATGTGCAAATTAGTCATGCGACCCGTTCGCCGTTGAAACCCAGAGAATCCATTTGGGACAAGGAAACTGGTATTGAGACACGTAGAAGTGGTACTGCGACATCTCAATCGTGAAACAGTATAGAGTACCGGCGTTCCTTTCAAAAAGGTGTCAGATAGGACAGTGGATAAAAGTGTTCCTTTACTGGTTGTACGTCGTAGGAGTGCTTGGGTAATTAGGCTCGAAACTGTGGGTGCACAACATGACCATTCTTACAGTTGTAGTGCTGTTGTCTTCCAAATAACACGGAAGGAAGTTAGCGCAGATAACTTCAAACAAAAAATTCCAGCCGTCTAACAACTGAACGTGGTTGCAACCGCATTATTCAGCACAATCGAAAGTCCCCCAAACACTGCCGAGAAACTTCATGTAGCTTTGAACAACTTCAATGTGCGCAGAGGCAAACAAAATTAGACACGGGTATTTTTTTCACTGCGTTCGGGCTGGGCTAGGCCTTTCACCACTGAAAATGTCACGCTTACAGATCGCTCGCTCTAGCTGAGATATTCCAGGAAGCCCCTGTGCCAAGTTGCCCACGAAATTAATCTGTTTGGTGTTTTTAGTGAAATGTTTAAGCCAACCCACTACGTGACGTAGACGGAGGGGACGTGCCAAAAGTGACCTCTGCCCCGAGAGATCAGTCCACCCACCTTCAATTTCGTCTTCTTCATTATGACGTGACAACAGACAGATTCTGATGCCAGGTTCACGCACCTCCTTGTGTTGCTCAACAAAGTGCAAGGGCGAGCAATCCCGTAAGTCCCTAAGTGAATGATTTGCGACTTTAAAATGCGCATGTGAAATTCCAGTGGTACTATTCATTTGGCAACTGGACAATGCTATGAATCAACAGTTCTTTCTAAAAAATTTCTAGAGACGTTGAAGTCAAATATTACAACAAGCTAGGTGAGAATCACACTGAATCTTGAGACAAGAAAATTTGTTCACTTGGATTTCAGTGAATAGGAGGTAGTAGGTTGTCAGAGTTGGCACCTCGGTTAGTGTGTCGGTACAGACAGTTCATTTGTCAGGTCTGCAAATTTTTAAGATTGTTAAGATCACTAAACACTCGGCCATCACTGTACTCGCTGGAGCGACGAAAGCGCAACTCGGTCGACTTACTCAAAAACGGAAACAGCTTAGCGGTATATTCGGTCTCCGGAAGCGACGTACTGACAGTGACGATGGACTATTACAGTTATGCTAACTTCACGGACTCTAAAGATCGAATTGTACATTTAAGTGCAGAGAACAGCAGTGGGCCGCTTGGGGACCTTCCACTGCAACCCAAACCTGAACAAAAATTGGGTATGTTGCTGACCCATTAGATATTTGCGTATTCATTTCGGAGTAGCCACTTTGGCTCAGAACAGGTGGCTGTCTATACTCGTTTTGAGTTGTCGTTTATTCAAGGATCATCAACTGGCAACTTTGGTGATATGACAGGGCTATCAAGCAGCATGAGGTGAAAGGAGCCAACAAAGCTCTTGGATGACAAGCAGCGCGTTCCAATCGCATGTCTTTCATATTGGTAAAATCATAATCCAGAATTATGGATTTCGCCTGGTGATGAACAAGCATAGTTCTCATCAAAAAGTTGATTATCTGAAATGTACCACCCTCTGAAAACAACCCTCACTCGTCAACCTACGGATGCACGTGCAACTCACTCACGCGTTTTTCCCCTCATCTGATATTGGCTTAACTGGTAGAGTACTTGCCGCGTTTGGGCACGCTGCTTCTGTTGTTGTTCTGAATCCAGTTGAAGTCTGGATTTTTCGGAATCGGATCGCTTCTGAATACTCAGAATGACCACGTTACTTATCAGTAATATTAACTTGCTCAACAGCGAGTCAAGATCACTGTGGTACACAAATCTACCGTAAGCATGTTTCCCGCTTAAACTCCCGTTTTCACAGCACACTCCTCCTCAGTAACATTAGAAAACGGAATAATTCCTACTAAGTCAACGCTTCGTATGATCTGTTACTAGCTGATGGTAATCTCTTGTGACAAACTGATCGGAAGTCACAGAGGAAAAGCTTGTTATAACGTCCAGTAACACAGTTAAAGAGATCGAATGAAACGTTTTTACAAGATAAAAAACAGTTTCCTATATATGTTCACCTATTGGTACTCACCAGGGGATGGAATGTGTTAGGCGATCCATAAATGCAACCAAACCAAGCTGCGTGAAAAAGGGACAACTGAGAAACCGATTAGCGCGTACGTTGTAATATCAGGAACAGAACAGCATTCTGAGCGATGTACACTTGATGAACTATGACAGCGAGCCAAGGAGGTGATCAGGTAACTCAGATAGCTCTTCATCTTGACATAAACTACGGAGCAACGTATACTCCACATGTCCGAACTCAAGATCTTCATTGTCAATGAAACTGTAGTGATTTCAATCATGAGCGTGCTCTAGAAAAAGCGCCCGAAGGCCCGGAGGAACTACATAGTAACCGCTATTTTCAATAGAGGTGATCGCAACAATAATCACAGGTCAACTGTCTGTTTTCTCAAAAGCTTTGAAAAGTATGGTCGAAGATCAGTTGAGGGCTTTTGCTGCACACCGTACCGCTATTGTCCGATCAACATGGATGCCGAAATGGTTACACGCCTAACTAATCCACTCAAAGCAATAGACTAGTGGACCAAAAGCACTGAGGGAGGTGAGCAAGCAGACTTTATGCTTCTTGATTTCTACACAGCCTTTGATAATATCAACCGTACAGTCCCGTATGAAACTTCAACAGCATTGTATCGATGGTATTATATTTCTGTGAGTCGCAGGTTATCTTGCGGATCGATACTTTATAGGTAACGATTAAGCTGAACTCACCGATCAATGTACGTTAGAAAACACTCAGAAATGTGGAACAGAAGATGGTGTAATGAGGACCAGCGATCGCACTATACTACTCACACAACTACTACTCGGTATTGGGACAAGATCATGGATTTTGACATCGAAATGTCCCGCAGAAAAATACAAGAAGCAAAATTGGAGTGCAGCATCGCATGAAGTGGTTCTTGCTATATGAAAGAACTGAGTATTGGCGTCCGTGGCAACCGTGACGTTCTGAGACCAGTAACGTACACAGATGTTTTCTGTTTGCGATCCTCTTGAAACGCATAACCCATGGATAGGTTTTCACAATAAACAACTCTTGTGCCATCCGCATTCTTGGCTCACAACAATGGTACTGCCAAACAGGGTAAACGTTCCCAGGAATTATAAATCATTTAGCGGCCGAACTCTGGCATGCTTAAAGAAGGCTTCACTAACTTTAAACAGTCAGTACATGATTCATATGATGTAAACATATGGTGAGGAATCAAGAAGGGGCCTCTTAACAACCTAAAACCCCACGGCAGGGACTTCACTCAGCAGGTCACGTGGTTAAAATGCACGTGAAATATCAGGTTGAAAATCGATCCTGTTGTTTGAAACACACGTGACTCACACGAAGAATGGGTGGCTGGCTCATACCAGTTTAAAAAGTGTCTCCTGCTTCCCCCGTTAGCGATAAACAAGCAATTTACTCTTATACAGCCCTGATGGATGTTTTAGTCATTGTCAATGGTCCTTTCCTTGTTTCACCACTTAGTCACTCGTCCCGGTACCAGAGATTCAACCTTTCAGCCGAGAAGAGATACGGTCAATTGGCTTAATACCAATGCCCGTTCACTGGACGGAGCGGACGGCTTTTCGGGTCTGCAAGCACAGGGGAACAGACTCTCAGTGGCAACAAACAACACGTACAGAAAACAACTATCGTGGTCAAAATTTGACGTTTTGCTTGAAAGAAATGATCGGATTTGGGAAAAAGAGTCAGTCCATTTAGACCATTTCCGTCGTAGGAAATCTCACAAAACTGTAGAGACGTATGATGCAGTGACGGATGCTAGTGAAGAACCCGGTGGTCATGGCTTCGCAAAAACGTTACTTGGGTGTCGTGCTGACTTGATTAATTGCCAGGACCAGGAGGAGTGGGTTGAACAGTGGCAGAAAAATGATTTCCTACTCACTCTCACTAATTCGCCAGAATATTTTTTGATAAAAAGAGAGATGGACTTGTATGTAGTTGTCAGTGAGCCCAAAAGAAGGCCAATATTACGGGAAAAAGTGGTACAGGACAGAGCTTTGAGTGAAAGTGCAGATCTTTCGATGCACCACCGAAAACGTAGAGATCAGCTGATTCGTAAAGTGCTAGAGACGGTCAGCAGCATTGATGACACGAAGTGTTCAAAACCTAAAGAAGTGGTCAACGCTATTGTACATTCACATCAAGCTGTAACAATAAGAGAATCCCAGAATAGTTTGGAGTTTCGTCAAGGATTTAGGGTTAATATGACTGTCGGAGTCAAAGAGACTGAAATTATGGGAATTCGAAAAAACACCAGCAAACCATATCGTAATGCTCCACATGAGGTAGATTTCGAGATGACCATAAACAGTTCAATCGGGACAGACAGTGCTGGCTTGGAAAATGTATCTGCCGGCCAATGTATTTTGGAGAAAGGAAATAACCTGCATTGTCCAACGCACGGATATCAAAACGAGAAATCGTTGTGGCACTCAAAACCATGGCTCAAGTATCTGGCCACCTTGGAACCAAGTCCATCAAAATGCATTGACGTCATCACGGAGGGCACGAAGAAGTCTTCTAAATTATCTGGTCCCAGGATACGGTTGAACAAACAATTTCCAGGTCCCAGTTCGTTAACCAGGGAACATCGCCGATTAGAACGGAGACAATCTGACTGGCCTCAGGAGATTTTTTGCCAAGATGGTGGAAGAGCCAGAAAAGTAGCATTTCCAACGTTCAGTGGCGAGGGCAGCGAGATTCCCTCGACCAATCGGAGCAAGTATTTCCAGCCGGGTCACAGACTATCTCTCGTCTCCTCTAACAGCTCACGAGCAAGTGGAGTCAACTCAGCGGACCAATCTGAGCCCGATGCAGATATTGGTAGAATGAAACACAGTAAGGAGTCCCCGGAATCCAAAATAAATGAGGAGTATGACGAACATGATCAATCAGGGACCAGAATTTCACCCGGTTTGTACATAAAAGGTCCACTTGATGATCGGTATTTGAGGGACCGATCACACTCGCCTTCAGCTCCACGAGGAAAGCAGAACGCCCTGCAAATACAACAAACGTTCGTCAAGCAACAGCGTCGTTGGAATCATACCATTAGGTCTCTCATCTCTCAATGGAACCAGTCCGATGCACATAAAAATACGGTCAATGTTTCCTTCCCGAACCTTGGTCTGCGAAAACAAACTCTTCCCTGCAGCAAGAACGAAAATCTGTTACAAAATAGCGTTGTACGATTTTCACATATAACATCAAATGATTCGAAAAAGATAATTGACTCCGGTGCTTTAAATATACCTACCAGCCAAGTCAGAAGAGTGAAACTCGCAATAAACAAGGCGAGAAAAAATGAAGCAATTCGGCAAACTACTGAGGTTCGTCGACCGGGATTTTGTACATTCAACAGTATGAGACCAGCAACAATGTTATCTGTGGACTATTCAAAAAGAAAACGTTCACCTTCGTCGTCCGACGTACATGACAAGCGTACACTGAAATCCATTTGGTTCAGTGAGGATAGTCCCGGGTTCAAAGCCGGATTACAGATTGTACAGAGTGTAGTTGAAGGTGCGCGAAATGGCAGTAACAACAGCAATGTAGACAATAAGAACGCCGGTTCTACGTCGCTTTATCCGAACGACCCACAAAATGGAGATATTGCCAAAACATCAAACCTGAACACAATCAATCGCGGGCATCAAACAAAAAAAGCAAACGCTCCACTTTTGCGCAGGTTCCACCATCGGTGGGCTAAGTGTATGAGGCAAAAACTATATTGGCTACAAAACAACAATGGTGAAATGGATCAGTTAACTAAGAACGAAGTTCATCCATTACTGAAGCTGGAAGATCTTAAATCATACAGTTTGACACCTCCTAGCTCGTCCTCAGTGAAGGGTGAAGACAAGCGTAAGCAAGAAGACGACACCTCCGACACATTTGGAATTTCGGTCGCTTCGGAATTTCTGCATTCCAGTTCTGATGAACAAACAGCACACAAACACCGACCCAGACCAGGGCTCGCAACAGGAAGAAAAAAGAAAGTCCCAGAAACTAAGCCCATTGAATTGAAGGGGGAGCAACCGCTTTTAGACAGGACAGTACTCAACTTGACGCAATCCGTAGAATGTGATTTTGAGCGGCAATTGTCGCACAAGCCACTAGAGCAAGAACTGAGCGAGACAACACCCCAAAACGGTCCTGAGGAGCAAATAACTTCAAAAATAACTCCAGAGCAACCGAACATACTTTCAAGCAGTTACGACAAAGTGTTGAATCAGCCTCAGATGAATATGACTCCAATAAGAATATGTGAAGAAGATAATGCTTCAGAACATATGACCGTCAATCGGGAAGCAAATAAATGCAAAAAAGCCAAGTTCCAAAGAAAACGAAAGATGCACCCACCACAACGTCCGATTTGGGAGCCAATACGGAACTCGAGGAGACCTCTCTGGAACAACAGTACACGACCGAAGGCAACTCAGTCAAAACAAAAATATTTGCGAAAGACTCAGCGGACTCCACGACAAAGGGTCAAACAACAAAATGTAATCAGGCACAATAGGTCGAAGCCGTTTTCCCATGATAATCAAAATATCAGGAAGAACACCATATTGCTGAGGAAAACAACTAACTCCGCTGTTATGACAAAACGCATTACAGACGATAATCCCAATAAAGCAGTTACCCGAAGGACACGACGACCCAGACAGCGTATGAGAAGTATAACTCGTTTTGACGATCGGCCGATCAGTATGAATAATCGGAGCTACATAAGAAATGATCCACGATCTTCTATTAATTGCAGGTCTCGGAGTGGAGAACGATGTTTTGGGAAAAACCAGTCGGAGAATGAAATAAGCAATGATTCGGCTGAATTCAAAATCAAATCTAGACTTCGGAATTGGCTGCACAAGTGTCCACATAAACAAACTGAACAACTGACAAGATCTACACAGAATAACGCTTGTAGGAATGCGGTTACCACTAGATTACTAGACCACGCGCCATCCATCTGGTCATCCAAATGCTCTACTTCAAAGTCTGAGCCGAGGAGGTTATGCCAACAGTTACAAAGATTTAAGAAACTGTTAATGCCAAAATGCAAGAAGGCAAAGAGAATTACAGAGCAGAATATGAGTGGTGCACGTGTTTTGATCACCCAAATATCTGATAACAACCGAGGTCAGTTGGGTCAACTGGTTGATTTTATTGCTTACATTTCCATTGTATCATCGGAAGTTGATGAGTTGGTTTTACCGTTCCGTGCTTGTAATAGGTTGCGTAACTACCGAAAAGAAATAAGTAAACTTATTCGCAAACTTGAAGCAGATCTGTTCAACATGGAAGGAAGGGTCGTTCGTAATGACACAAAGAAAGAATACAATCAACCGGCCGCAGTTATGACAGATCTGCCCGAAGGACCCATAGAATCAGCCATAGAGAACCCACTGTCCAGATCAGCCTCACTGTCAACGCACGAACTTCGCATGGCCACAAAGCAATTGAGTTCCACCCATCGTCAAGGTCAGGTGATGGTGGGTCGACGTGTGAATCAGTCGTTCCATCAGGGTGGTTCTAATCCGATAGCCTACAGCAACATTGACCACAGTGAGGTCACATCCATGGTGAGACGGAGTACTAGACCGGATACTCGGCGGGCTGCGTTCTGGCAGCAAGTGTTGCACGATTGTCATGACCACCGCCTTTCCCGGCTACTGGCCAGTGCAGCAAAGGTAACAGAGAGAAGGATATTTTCAATTGAAGAGAACACAGGATGTAGAATTGAGCTGAACGAAACCACTGTCTACTCTGTTCGAGGACTTCCTTGTATGCAGTTCCGAATCAGTTCTCATAGAGTGGATAATTTGCATCGAGCGCTTGTTGAACTGGAAACTCGATTTCCAAAACTGTACAATCAAATTGTGTTCACCGAACGGTTTTGTGATCCCAGTGCGACCGGGTACGGTCACCAGTTCCCGAGTGTTACAGAGTTCTTCCACGGAAATCAACGACACGAACAACAGCAACCACTTGTCAGTACAGTTTGTCGTGTAATTCCGGTGATCGAAGAGGCCAAGACTGACAGAAACACACTTAGCTGGCAATTCACAAAACGAAGGCGATACTAACTGTAATCGAGTGTCTGTCTTCTATGACTAACCTAGCAAACAACGGAACTACCAACAACAGCACGTGCTACAAACGTTTGACCATCTACACTTGTTCATTTGTTTTACTTCACTCTATGATCATCAAAAATGTACTGATAAGTGCCCGTGTGTCGCATGGCGTGTTCTTATCAACAGTTAAGATGAAAGCAATTCATTTCCGAATGATTTCTGCTGTACCGCGTGAGGGTTCCAGATACCACACGAAAACCAACGCACAGTCTGCAAACACGAATAATGAAAGTGCCAGAAGCGCGAAGACTAGTAGATATCTGCGAGATGTTTTCGAACAATCATGGATGGATTGTGGTTATTCGTTCTGAAAACGCGCTGAAAACCTCACTGTTCTTTATGCGGTGGTCCCAGTGCAAGTGATTAAGACGAAGATGACTCACGCAAAAAATGCAAAGTTTTAGAGAATCATTCACAAAAGATCTCGATTTCCTCCGCAGGTAACCACACCTAAACAATAGGCTACAATGCGCAAAAACCTTAAGGTGCATAAACAACTCGACTAAGAAAATCGAACAACCTTAGCAGTCGTCCAGGAAGTCACAGAGAATCGGGGGCACTCATAAGAGCATTTGTAACTGAGCAAAAGACTAGTTAGCACACTACGTGGCACTTGCCATCATGCAAAACATTCAGTCATGCCAACTAGAAAAAAACTAGATAAAAACATTCGAGATGACTCAGGTTCAGAAAGGTAAAGCTTTATTTTGTTAACGGATGATTGAAACCTATCAGCATGCACAGAACATTCATGATTCACACTGACGGTGGACTACCACAGACATGGAGAGAACAAGCTCGAATTACGAATCAAAACCAAGGGGAAATGATATATGCATTGAAAACTCTTGTTTAAACGTTAGAAAACCAGAACAGTGTTGCCTGTCCACCAGACAGTCAAAACACCAGCGTCGCCACCAGGTGACTGACACATCATGATAGGATGTGCCTCGTGCCATGCTCCTCCGAGGTTGACGTCAACGCTCGCTGTGGGCGATGGCAGCTCCCACATCATTGAAAGCCTTGACTGTTGCGAAAGATCTGCCGTAAATATCAACGGTCCCCATGCATCACCAATCCCTTGTTGGCATTTGTCAACCTGAGACAAGCCTGGATATCCAATTCACGAAAGTCGGATGATGAGGGGCAGGGTGCACAGTGCGACTACATAAATGGTATCGTTCTACGATTGCAAACCTTCGCCACTCATTTTCTGTCGGATGTCTGTGTTACATTCGGAATTGTCTGTGCGGTGGAAGAATCATTACAGTGGCAACAAAACTGGGCGACATGTTAGGAACAGA
>QNGE01003807.1:35825-75030 GCA_008508345.1 Paragonimus westermani | reverse complement strand
GACAATGAAAAGCCAAGTCTCAGCGCGTTGACTTCGTATATTATTACCGACCCTGGAAAATATAGAGTACCGAGAGACACGTCAAGCTAGCGAGGCACGGAGCGAGTTGTGTTTTTAGCCCCGGGACGGATGTTACAAAATGGGTAGCTTGACTAAAACAAAAGTAGGTACAAAATCAAAATCATAGAAAATGTACAGATGAATGCGACTAGCAAAATATCATTTGATGTAGTCGCTACATGCCTGAATTTTCTCGAGGCGTTCAGTATGTCATTTACACGGATATGTTGCTTGAAATTGCTAGCGCGAGCAGTTAACTGAGTTATGGACTTCGATGGCTAAATCCATCCACCCTGGAACCACAGGGTGCTACGTGGGTAAACAACCTCTGATGAGAGATTCACGCCCCAAAACATCTCGATTGCTGCTAAGCCTCTATAACCTACAGTTTTTGGTTGATTTACATGGCCGCCGTAACAGCCCAAAAAAGTGCAGTTTTATAGATCCTGATGGTAACTGAGGTTTTTCCGCATGCGAATGGTTACCCGTCTGTTTGTTACCACAGGCATTTATCCGAGTACGGTACCGTTTCAATCGAATGTACAGAAGGGGACTACGTGAATTTGAGTCAACAATTCGGTTCGAAGACGAAGGCGTGTACGGAAGTGCACACGGGAATCAAGTAATTGCGGTGACCGCAGCCGATATCCCTTTCTTTGATTGCTTAATTTTGTGCACAATAAAACTTGTACGCTGTGCCCCCAGTCCGTGGAGTTGTTCAAGCCAGTGTTGTGATTCCCAGAACTGTTCTGCAATGTCACCAGTGGCACGGTTGAAACATGAGAAGACTAAGGGGTAGCCTTCAACTCCATGAAGACCGAAAATTGAAAGCGGCGACAGGGAACGTATATAAAATGTGCAGAATGAGTGAAGGAAGGTACTGGTGGCGAGGTGCTGCCAACGGATGTGAAGGCACTTCAACCATGCAGGGTAGTTTTTGCGTTTATGGTTGAAGTTTCCCCATACTTTGTAAAAACGTTTCTGACCGAGATTCTTCTGCGGTCACAATCGAGGGAAGGATAGACCTCTACTGTGAACAGTCATTCCACAGATTCCCACAAAAGCGAAATTTTGGATGAATAGTTGGTTGTATTCTACGTTGCTAAAGTTCAGGTTGTCATCGCATTCATCGACTACATGAAGCACCACAGACTGGGTGTCAATAAAAATGTTCAGAGGCTTTTTAGTTCCCCTAGCAGTACCGTGACCGCAGACACCAGTTCCCAGCCACTTGTACTCAGCTCACCGCCCGATCACCCAAGCGGCGAAGGTTGATTACTACAGGTACTCCCAAAAATCAGACGTCCAGGTCCATTATTTAGCAACCACGGTGTCTGACAAGGAATAAGTTGCACGGCAAACACTTAGTTCTAGCACGTGAGGGAGAGAGTAGCGACCCCATTTGTTCATTGTTAAGTGTGTTGAAGCCACAACTGCCATTTGTCATGTTCCCAAATTTTGTATGCGCTTAAATGTTTGTTTGAACGAGTATGGTTACCGGCAAGTCGCCAGCGCACACGAACGTACGGCTCCGCCGCAGCCCCGCTCGTCGTTTCGCTGTATTAACGGTTTGTATTGTTATTTGTTCGCTTTCACGTCGATTTCAGGTGTCGGCAATATACTCCTTGTCTACTCGTTGCTTTATTCGTAACCGGCCGGCTATAGCCCGTTTAAACTCTACAAGAGCGGTATAATCGGATGTCCTGATAGTTCACGAGTATCCTGTTTTTACGGTGTGCCCAAAAATATATAGAGGAGTATAGCTCTTGCAATTGTCCACAGCATCCGCTGCCAATCGTCAGTACATCAAAGCTTGATCTTCGGGCGCAGAAAAGTTACGTCGACGTACCACTCTCTGGTAAACGGAGCCAATCAACAACTGTACTTCGTTTGTGTATGTAGACCTCGTCTTCGTAACCAGAACCTATTCCGAAGAGCATTCGAAATTAGTTCATCATCTCACTACATACATATCAATAATTAGCAGGATCAGATCGTAGAGTTGAACCATAAGGTCTGCACACGAAACAGCCTAATTTGCTCTGGATGCAACCCCTCACCTCCGTCGATTCAAAGGACATGAATTGCCGACGTTAGTTAACCTCAGATTGCGTAGACCCTATCCAGTTCATAAGTAAATTAACTCTAAGCGACAAACACACAATGCAGTTATAACCTGAAGCGATTGTGAAGTTCAGTTCCGTGAAGGGTTTACTCCCTTCAGCATTCATGCTACACACTGGATAGCGTAATACATCTAGTGTTGTGAATCCAGAAGGCGGACGACACAAAGGTTGTTCTATTGGAGAAACCAATACACTACTTAAGCCTCTCAACGGGACTAGAAACAAAAACTCATTTGCCCACCACTCTTCTGAGGACGCTCCAGTCGCTCAGGACACCATGTCTCAGTTCCGCCATGTGGCGACAGCCATTAAATGTCATTCTACCTTCCAACGATCCTTCCCATATGTCTCCCGCGATCATTTCGATCCATGCGGATACTGAATAGTGGTGTGAGTAGTATGGTGCGACCGTCCATCCTCACTACACTAGTAACTGTTGCAGCTTCGAGACAAGGCTTTAAGCGCAGTGTAACAGCAAAATAGCTGTAAAGGTCTGGTAATCAACAACCCCCTCCTTCCAACACCTCGGTGAGTAGAAACGCTCTGCAACACATTGCTGCTCATCTAGCTTCTAAATGCACACGATCGGCAACTAGACTTTTGAAAACGATGGTTAACTCGGCTCAGTGGAATGGTTTTTAACGCTGATTGGCTGAGCCATCCATGAATTGAACACAATTACTGATGCGCGGAGTCATGAAGAAGCCGACTAGCTAGTGGCGACTTACTGCCACTTATACAGCCCGGTTTCGCGAGGTGTGGTCAGCTTGATGCCGAGGAATTGAATTTAGGCATTTACTTCCGGCATTGGAGCTTCACACTTCTAGCTGGTGATTGTCCTCCTCTCCGTTTAAACATCAGCTAGACATCCGTGTGAGTCACTGACGTAGTGCTGCTGACATACCTAATTATCAAGCAAACGTGAAGGAACAGATCCAATTTATGGGTGGAACGGAAGTAAACCGACCCAAAAAACCGGTCGATGTCTGAAAGCACTCGCTCGGTGTCATCACACCTGCTTTTTCTGAAACAAGTTGGAAGTAGTACTAACGTTTGTCACTCGGCATGCGCAACGGTGACAGAGGTGATGAGACGAATCGAACTTTCCTGGTCAGGAACCGTTTCGTTAGCTAGCTGACTGGTTACTACAAGATCGCCCTAATATTGCCCAGTCGAATCTACAAATTCGCTCTCAGCCCGCGAAACTCGTCTAATCTCCCGAATCCCTCATAACAAAGAAGCCCCTTAGGAAGTCATACAAAAGACCGCTTTATGCCTTCAAACTGTACGCACACCTATAGGTTCCACAACCACGCAGTAATATTCACTGATCTTCTTTCCCGGGCTCACTCTTCAATGAGTTAACAACAGGTTTCCAGTTGGTTTACAAAGGTACGTAATCCACATTAACCAATGTACTGCACGCGCCGGAAGGATGATAAGGAGGCCCACCACAACAAGTCAGCAGAAAAACATGCGTATAGCATGTACGCACAAACTCACTGAGTACCATTTGTATTCTTAGAGAAAAGACATTTCTCCGAGATACTATACTCCTTTCAGGTGTACAGCGAAGACCAGTGTGAAGTTTCATATAGTGTCGAAAGTGTACTCCCTACTAGCCACTTTCAAATGGCGAACGTCTATAAATGTCTTATGAGTTTGCTGCTTGGACTCTGCATTGTTTATGAAAAGTACACAATTTTCAACACGACAGGGACAATTTGATGTATAGTAGACATCAGTACTTTGAATCCAAAAGGAGCGTAGTGGGTCTGTGAAAGACAAATACAGTTTCAAAAATCAAAGCAATCATACCACTTCATCGTGGGCTAAGGAATTGCTATAGGTTGACTTGAAAATAACTGATGTGAACTGAACGCGAGGACGAAGCACAAAAGCCCACTTTCTATAACCGAATTTCTTACGCTGGTTCTATGGAACGCCCTGGATGTTGAAATGCAGTATTGCATGAAGCCTGGGAATACACAAATAGTTCAGCAAGAACATTGAGAGTGTCCTCAAAACACTGAGGGACCCATTCTTGATGGTAACCGCTTATTCTAGCAACACAACCACTATGGGCTGGTTTTCGACTAACATACCGAAGCAACAAACACCAACAGAGTACAAAGAGTGGCTTTGTGTAGAACGCAACCACGTCACTCCCAAACACTGGAGAGTTCCTGAACTTGGCTTCAGAGGACAAGTAAAGGGCTGATAAGCCGTTGAGTTGACCACTTGCCAATTTCAACGAGTCAGGAGTTATTCTAGAACAAATAAGGATCAAAACGCGTTTCACATCGGTTTGTGTATCAAAACGTATACGTGTTGAACAATCCGATAGACGTCACTTATCTCAGTACAGCTTAGAAGCTCCGTTTCAGGTACCTAAGATTTATCACTGCTCAAACAACGCCATCGACATCTCATGGTTCGTTCGTCGCCACGTGTAGATAGCAATACTAGTGCCGTGGCCTTGCAATGCGACCCGGACATGTACTCTTTTACTGAGCGGCCGGAAGTGTTGGTGCCTTTACACAACAGAATCATTCACTTGTATGTTACAACATGCATAACAGTTCTGGTATAAACATGCGTAAACAAGCCTGAAAAAAATCATGTAGCGTTTGGGTGTTCAATTAAAATTCTTTATCACATTTATGTCAACGAGTGCTTCGGTCTGACTACCCGCTAGTACTACACTTAGGTGGTCCATTTTCACTGCATCAGGCAACAACGGACACGAATTAGAATGTGCGTTTTTTTTTACTCCACTACCACACAAATACATGCGTCCGTAGACCCTTTGAAAAAAAGAAGAACACGTGTAGCGTACACACTTACTGACACATGGCAGCAAGTTTTATTGTTGTTGAACTACTGCTGTATACCATCAGACCAAGCAAAACAAGCGGTTGTGTTGCAACATTCTCATGTCAATTTGGCTCATTCACGTAAATAGCCATGAGGGTACACACACGTAAGGAAGCTCAGTTAAAATGTACACAAAAGACACGTTTGGGCAGGAAGATGAGGGGGTGATAGTGAAACTGTTCAGAGAAAAACAGTACAGTGGTATGGATACGGGAATCCAGCGCTCACACACAAACTGACCCGGGACTCTGAGTAAGACTTGTGCATATAACTGTGCATATATGTGCGAGTATATAAAAGGCAACTAACTGAACAGTCCACCAGAAGGTACGACCACAGCCGAAGTAACAGGAGGGCAACATCTGACTGTACATAACCAGACACAAAGACCTAATGAAAATGAGTACAATTCCAGTGAACAAGTTCGACTGCATAGAAGATCACAGTGTACATCCAACTTTTCAATGGTGGGCGAAAACGCAGCTGCATCCGACAGACATACACACATACAATCAGTCATGGGCGAGCCAGTATTCGGAACTCAAAGTGACCACTCGGTAGACGAGAGGAAATTAGGGGGAGTGAAGAAAAAATTTGGGAATAGCGAGCCGTGAGACGAGTGAGGCGCTGAGTTGTGTCGTCAGTCAATCAGAGGAGAAAAAGGTGTGCCCCATAGAATCAACCAGAAATCATGTTCCAGATTGAGATGGGCACAAACACAATACGCGTTTCCAGTCTTGGGAAATGATCATAGTGAGTTTATGATACTCGATTTACACAACCGCATAATTCTAATCCAGATAAAATAGAATCGATTGATACCTAAATTGAAATGTAAACCAGGTTTAGCTAATTTAAGACAAAAGACTGGCTCACACATCTGTGAAATGAAAATCCCTGAAAGTATACCAAAACGATGTGATAGAAAACGGCGGAATCGTCCGCAAAAGATGTTGACATTTAGGATTTGCAGTAGGAATAAGAGAGGAAAAGAGAGAGGAGCTCAAGACAGTTCCGATTAGGCTGACTAGAGGTCCGGCTCAACGTAAGAGGCAGAAGATATAAACGGATGAACGCTTGGGCTGGTCTGACCTTCAGGATAAGCGGCGGTTGCTTGAAACCCAGAGAGTGCGGGAATGCGTACGAACAACAAAAATGAAAATAAAAAACACGGACTGTCTTACGGGACGACCGGAACCTTTATCACATGTCACTGTGCAATAACAACGACAGAAAATCGCCACCAGAACTCTGCAGATCAGCGCGCACACATGGAGCGCCTCTGACGAAAGACAGTCAGCTACAGACAGGTCAAACAACCAAAGAAAGACCGAATGACACAAACGAAGTCCGACTGTAAACAGGAATATTGCGAAAGACTATTTGGAAGATGGCTGCGCAATGTCTGTCGGTAGTCGGTGGGTGGAGTCCTTCAGGTTGTCGCCCACTGCTGCTGTAGCCCCAGCCGGTATGACAGCGGTACCGGATGATATTACTGCACCACTGCCCCCGGGTTGATCACGAGTAATCATATTCGGACCGTGACATTGTTGTTGCATAACCGAAGCTTTTTGGCGTAACAACGTCCAATCGAACACATAATCCCAAACAAATGAGAGCGTACGGAACAAATTGCGAAAATTGCTCCTTAGGAACCCATAGTTGGGTGTTTCGTCGAAGCGCAGACTGCGACAGTGGTTGAGATATATAGAGAACTCGGCCGGATAACCTCGACAAAGCACATCGATTGCAGTGCTCACTTTTTTTTCATAGATACGTTCGTACTTCTGAGTTTTGGTTACTGCCTGACAGGAAGAAAAGAAGAAACTAATAAGGTTACATTAACACATGAAGGGTCCGAACCTGGAGCAGATCAAAACAGATGACGACTGCACGTCGGACGCATTAATTTAAACAAATTAGCAACTACAGCATGTTGTGAATAGCCAGTTACCGGCGAAATGAGATGGAGAACAGGTCAGATGAAAACGACCGATTACATAGCGGTTAGCTGGCTGTATGGTTCTATCCACCGCCACGATAACGGTTCAAAGAAAAGGAGTGCCCTACACGTACACGAATGAAGAAAATTCTGGTAGGGTTGATAGATTAAAAAAATAATGTTTGAAGTCACAGGCAGTTTCAGTTATTTGTCGATAATGACAGTCACCCGCGAGAAAAGTGGTCGAACGAATCCAGACAGGGCATACTAAGAGGAAGTAGCATGGAGAAGACACATGTAGAGTCAGAACGCCAACCTAACATTCAGTCTCACGAATCGCTTGGAGAGCTTGATGCTTTTATAACACACTATCCAGTGTGCAGCATTAAGAAGGCAAACAGACTTGACTCATCTAATTTGCGAAAGGCATTGCACCTTTTCTCAAAATTACTTTTTGACTCGGGCTTTTTGGGATAAAAACCAGATGTGCTTAGTGATGCATAAGACCATACTACTAAATACTCCAGTTACGATCTTACAAGAGAGTATGAAAGGCTGACTGTTGTGTAAACAAACTTGATTAATTAACGGCCTAACTACACCTTTGTTCTGCTGCACTTGATAGATACATTCCTACTGTGTTCCTCCTCATCCCAATCGTTAAATCGTTGCTATCCTTGGAATCTAGCACCTCCCTTTGTTCACACGCTCAATGAGTGGCAATGCTCAATCGAAACTGGTAAGCACGGTAAGTGCAAAGAGAAGCAGAAGTATTAAAAAGTAACAGTCCAAATTAAACATGGACACAAAGGCAGTAATCATATTATGCATGGCCCATGTGACGCCAGTTGGGTAACGCAAGTGGGGGAGTTCACTGTCAGCATCTACACTTCACCACCTGAATATCGATGTGGTTTTAGTGAGCCAGTGAGGTGTAGAGATTGATGCATCCCAGAAAGCTCATCTTAAATGCACTGGAAACAGACAGAAGAGCTGTGTAGGCGGGCATTAAATGGCCCGTTAATTACAGCGGTTAAACACAGGCTCCTGGAAACGGACGCTCAAAAAAATGCAACTGGTGGGGGAGGGGGTTAGTAATAACAGATGTTCCACAACCTATTGCCGTTCTCAGCCCCTGTAAACTGCGATAACGGAGATCAACGCATTTGAGATTTAGGGTATGGATGGCTATCTCCTACTAGCTTCTCAAAATCAGTTTGGCTTAATCTTAACATATGGTCAATTATTGGAGAACATTTACGGACCGTTTGCAAGACCCAATTCCCACCACACTAGTAGGATTGCACGGAGGTTTACCCACAGCAGATGTCTCGGCACAATGTCTAACCAGTGATTATGGAATGTCATCTATTCTTATCTTTGTATTTTGGCGTGCTTTGTTTTTTTCTTTGAGGGGGGGCTGAATTTATGCATATAAAAGTTAGCAAACCACACCAAACGGAATGAGAAAGAGGGTTATGGTATGAAATAATTAAAACCGAAAGGTTCAAACACACCCCAGCTATATAGGTTATCAAACACATTCAAACAGGCGGTGTTGCTTAAACCGATGTAGTTCACGAATGACAAGGTGGTGTAGCTTAACGGTTGGCATAAGTTCTCGCCTAGTTGGAAGTGAAACTGAATACAGATGGTCTCAAAAACCCGTTTAGTTTAACTGATTCCATCTAATCAAGTTGTCCTTCACGAATGTACCATAACTCGCGAACTCGTTGTAATCGAAGGCTTTTTGTGGACCTACCAACACCGTTTCTGACATTGTGTATACAGAACACCGATTTCCATTTCCAGACTATTCCTTACAGTCAAATCGGTTACATAGTTTTGGAAGTAAGGGATTAGAATATACTTCATACTGGTGGTATAAAGGTGAGTTATGGTGGGAATTTCAGTGATGCCCGTTTAAAAACTTTTCCTGGATATGTCTAAGTAATAAACGGCCGATGATGTGATAAAACAGATGAACAGCTGTGACGCAAGTTTAAAATCAACTGCTTAAAATTCCTAGATAGTAAAATCAGCCGAATGGATAGTTAAATATTAAAGAAGTTTGGGTAATGAAAACCAAACTGGAATTAGCATACAGCTTACATCGGTAGCATGCAGGCAAACGTTCCTCTGCGAAACTAGTCAACGGAATCCGAATCATATCCAGGCACGAGTGCTAGTAGATGGAGTTACCAGGCTAGACCGGAGAGTAAACATTAAGCATCCACTCAGTGACAGCAATTCTTCGCTACGGACCTGTAACTGAACAACTACGCAACACAACCGAAATCAACCAACAACCAAACTCGTAAGCCTCCGCTACCGTCAATTGAGAGAGAACAGGAAACCGCCACAACCACCGTCGTGTTTATTAAATCAGCTGCATGTGACGCGAAGATTTCATTGACATGCATTGTGGAAGGACAGCACATTTGACAGTGTGTCTACAATGAACTAGCTAAGTTTTATTCATTCATCCGTATACACGCAAACTTCCGACCTCGTCAAACGCCACACACGCATTGACATAGAGAATTAGCTTGAATCACGCGAGGCCGCAATTCTCATGCTGCATTCAGGTTGTCATGCTCAAACGAATTAAATCGACATTAAGTTCGTTTAGACACGGTTGCGTCTGAGATGCAAGACACGTCCAATTCCTTGTTGTTGATATTTGAAAAACAGCTGCCTAAAAAGAAAGACTGGAAACCATCAACTTCTGTCTTATAGCGATTTTCAAGCAGACTAGGGGAGTTAACTGCTTCATACCTGTGTTGTTATTACTATAGGAATATAACTACAATAACCTGTTTCAGGATGAAGTTAAGCGGATATCATCAATACCACTAATGAAAAGACTGTGACTTGCGTTACCAAAAGGCCGATGTGACATATTGTAATATAGACCTTATCTCAGACAGACAAGACCAGGTGATCCGGCAAACATTATGAAGAAGCAACGGGGATGAGCTATTAAAAAAAAGTATAGTATATATATATATATATGTATATATTATGTAGTGTATAGGGCGTCAAAACATTACCGGACCCCGTTCATGTGTAGCATTCCACTGAACACAAAAACATTTATAGGGCCGCATCATCAGTTGCGAATGGAGCACAGAAAGAATATCAAAAAAGCTACAGAAATTCCAATCGTCTGAGAGCCTTGTCTGATAACTTACCACCAGCCGGTACACATAGGCGGATGACAGCGAACTAGGGTATAGCTTTTCACGAAGACAGTTTAGAAATAAGTATGATCAAAGTTCGCCTGAGGTATTTTATTGGATGGTGAAACGCATATGATTCAAAGTGTGACTTCAATGTCTAAGAATACCCAATACGATATAGTCACAGAACACCCATACAGATTAGAAGGATTCTAGAACCCTAGAAATGACTGGGGTCAAACTAATTCCTCTGTGGTTTTCACAAGAGCCTCTTATACCTTTCTTGAATATAAGAACTATTATCGAGTGACCCNTTCCCAATAACCAAGCCTCACGATCAGCATTTAGGCTACGTTTCAGTTTCCTACGGACATCTCTTCTAGACTTGTTATATGAACTGCCAGGAGGGATGTTCCGCCTGGCTTCTAACAACTCCAGGGATTTCCCCGAGGTCCAATGTTTGATCATTCCATGTACCCCTGTCCAGCATGCTACAGTACCTGCGTCACGAATGGCCCGTGTGATCTGGGTTCAGGAGCGATCAGGATCATCGGAGTGAGAACTACTAAGGCAGATTTCCACGTCGGCTTGACACTTATGCTTTACCGACGGTATTGTTAATCGTTGTTGTCGGTGGGGTCGTTGTTCAGCAAAAGTGAGTAGGAAAGGACAACGTGCCAGCGCATGATCTGAATCCAAGTACGTGCTCCAATAAGAAAGACAGTCCTGAATGGAACCCCGCCACTTATAACTAACAGCTATGTGGTCTATCTGAGACCAGGTCTGGCAATGACGCGCACGATGCCTAAATCTAGTGCTGGCTAAAAACAGCCTATGCTTAACGCACAGCTGCAATAGTCGCTCGCCATTGTCCGAGAGATCTGATGCTATACGAAACCTGCCATCTAGACTAGATTCAGCCTCACCAAAGCGGCCGACCTGGGCGTTCATATCTAGTTTACACTGATTGGGGTGAAGCTGAACCGTCCAGTCCACTTTTTGTCCAAAGAAGTGGGTACTCAGGCATACTTCCGGGCGATCAGACTCAAGGTTGACGCGGTTTAAACTACTGTGTAGCTCTTCTTGGGAATACGTTCTGTAACTCAACCGCATTCAATAAAAATATGAGGCTAATAAGGCTTTCAGTCTAATATATACCGAGTACTCGAGTACACCTGTTGATGTTAAGCGGTCAGATAAGCAACACCGTAGAGTTGACAGGTGTGTGTGTACAGAAGCTGATAAATGACACCTAGATTCAGCCATAATGGAGTGAGGTCTTGTCTGGACACAGTGCTAAAGCAGATCACACATTATGTGTGGTCATATCTACAGGGAACGGTAAAATTCATCTAGTCTAATGAGGCTTCGATAGTTAGACCCTGTTTTGGTTACCACAAATGTATGTGAAATAAAATTTTCGGAGGGTTTGTATACCATGAAGTGTTTGTTATCGTGTTGGCACCGTAATATGAAGGCGGAATGGTACTGCTAGGCTGATCAGCCTCAGAGGGAAGCATTCGTACAGACTAAATACCAAACCCGCAACCGCGTGGTTGATGGTCATTGTCGTCGCCATTCAGCCACTATCGGATGTTTGGGTGTTTCCCATCTAGAACATATATGCGATCAGACGAGATAAAAAGAAATTATCAGACAATTGCAAGGGAACAGTGTTCTAAAGGGGATGGGGACTAACGTGATTTATATTGACAGAAATTGGCTGCAGATCTAAGATGAGCAATGACAGAAGTTAGTTTCAATAACTAAAGAAAAGTCTGTGGCAACGCGAAGATCGTAATCAATTGAGAGAAATGAGTAATGGGCAAGACAAAAGTACTATAGCAAGGAAACCCAAATCAGTATGTGCATGGCCGAAGGGTGGTTCCGTCAAGACTACTTACAGCACTGAAACATCATCGGCCCTGAAAAAAAGCAAACTGTCGAGTGAGCCTCATTCGCAACTAGTTGCAACTATTATTACGGTCGCGTTATCTGAATCAAGCATTTAAAAACGAGATTGGACACCCTCCGGGTACTCACATAGACAAGAGGTCACACATGTTCAGGCATCGCGATGATCAGTTGGTGACCATTAGAATGGAATAGTTCAGAGGAAAAATACTACGGAGTGAGTTCTAAATCAAGCCCCTTGTTCGAGTATAGACAACCCTTGTGATTATGTGAAGACAGCCCATGAATTTACGTAAATACTCTAGTGATGTACTATGAGGTCAACAAGTAATTAGGTTAGACTTTGTCTAACACGGCTATAGTACCGTTTCCTCATTGGGGAGACTCGAACCACTGTAAAATCTAGGAAATGTGTACTGTATGGTTCCCAAAGCTCGATCTTTTAAACCGGGATGCGTGAAACAAAAAGTACCACACTTTGTAAACGGGTTTCTTCGATGGAGCAACACAACAACACATGGATGTATGGAGTGTCCATTTGGTTCACCACCAGCAAGAATGTATCTTTTGCCAGACTTAAGAGTGATGGAATAAGATGACCCACATCCAGTTTCCTAGTGAAGCTAACTCAATAACTGACCACAGAGGCGTACGATTAAAGTACTCCTAAGTGCCACTGGATAACTGTCTGTCTAAAACGGTAGTCAAATTGGCCGTTTTCGTCGATCATTCAGACATGTCCCAATGGACCGAAACACTTGACAAGGAACTGAATTGGTAATCACAAGCTTTTTAAACCTGATGCGTGACAAGTGCCGTTTGATAACGTGTTAAACGTACGTAATGCTAACGAACAACGCTCACCTTCAGTCCTTGCCAAGGCAGGCTACCACGTAGAAAATACATACACACATAACCCAACGATTCCAAATCGTCTCGACGGGACTGCTCGATGCCAGCATGTGAGTTTAAGCTAGCATATCGGGCGGTCCCAATCAGTGCCCTGTCTTCTCGATACGCGATGTGGCGGTGCGTCCGTGAATCTCTGAGGGTAAAACAAAAAGAAAGCGTGGTATCGTAAGGACGAATGTAAGTTACTTCCCTCCAGTGTTCAACGTTTCGATAAGACAAATTCTGCAGAGGCATCTTAAGCGCTCCAATCAATTACTTTTGATGAGACACGGATTCTAAAACACGACAGAGGTCTACTTACACATTGATATATTGGGGATTATTTTTAGTAAACCACGAGGGGAGCATCGTCACACAGACATCCTGTTTCCCGGATTCAGCGTAGGTTTCTGAGACTCACCTAGTTGAAGGCTTTTCCAACAACATTCAGTAAGCACTTTCCAACAGCTATTACAGTCATTGCGATTTCCTTCGTTCTTGTACAAAGTAACTATATTAGCGTCGTGCGTACCCTGAGAAGCTGTTTCATCACCCAGCACTGGTAGGAAAGTTCATGAAGGGATCCAGACAGATAATTTTTTTAGTTGGTGCGTGCCACCTCCTGTAACTTCGCTGCCCCTGACCCTTTCTGCTACGTTGGCGTGGTGGTCAGGCTTGCGTACTGTTTAGATCCTGAGGGCTGTGCTGACTGTGACTTCGGTCCTTGCGGGTTCAACCTTGCCAGATTGGCCAAAGGGGAGCAGCCAGACAAAAAGCAGTTGCGTGAGTGTCTGTGGACTTCTATCCATTCTTTTCTTCGGCTTTGTTGTTGCACTGTATGATGAATGGTCTGCCTGGCTTTTCATAGTTGAGCGAGAAATTTGCTTTTCATCCCCATCTTCTTTAGGCTGCACTAACATGCAATCCTATACTGCAACGCTTCTTGTATTACACTTCAAAAATCTTTCTTCCTAGTTCAGATCTCGTCATTGCAGCCTCTCTCTGTTTAGTTTCCGAGAGATAATGGTTTCCTTTCCTTATTAGCCGATCAACTGGCTAACTAGCATTGGCCGGCTGGACAGAAAGGCCCCACTGGCACACCTCCCAGTCTTATTCCTTCGGGTTTACACTGGATATGTGGTGTGTTGGTGGAACTGCAATTGGTGCAGCGCAAGCCAGTTGCAGTGATGGATAAGCGCAGGCGTCCTTTGGCTTCGGTCATTGTGACAGGCTAGTCCGAATCGGATGCCGCCAACCAACTTCGCTGCCAGCAAAACAACCAATAGCCTTGCAAAGTCTCACAGTGGAGAGTGTAATCAAGCTTTATCACGGCGGAAAGCCTCTTCGCATTTCCAGTGCAGTTTCAGGGATGTTAATTTCGTGTGAGTTTAAGTGCTGATGATGTTCGACTCACCCTCCCACTTGCTCCTTTCGATCATAGACGAATTTGTCAGACTTAGACGAGCGCTGTGGCTTTAATGAACGTGAGTGTAAGAGCCTTTTTATACTGTGATATATATATATATATATATATGTGCACACTGTTTCGCAGCCAGTTGAGCACCGCTGTTCGCCTTCCGGATATCAACTCGAAAGGAGCCGTATGTTAAGTGACAAGGGGCGTTGTCGTTTTCCAGACAGTGGATTCAAAACAATAAGCATCTCACTCTAGTTGCAGGATTCGCGACTATCCACATGGTTGGTTAGAAACACTTTCTGACATGACAGTGTGTTGCAGCCAGTAGTGTGCTTGCATCCACTGGTTAACTTTTGTTTTTCTCTTTCTTGAGCTAGAATACATGCTATGAGCTTAGAAATATAATGTTTGGACTCGGTCATCCACTCTTTCACAAGGTCTCATATGGAATTCATCAAGTGATCCTACCCCGGCAAGATTTCTTCAGTAGTTCCAGCTGAAAATCGCAAACGTCACTGTTGAGCATTGTAAAGTTAGTAATTACAAGTGCTTGGCAGAAACTAGTTATCAGCGAAGAATGTATTCATGAGGAGGCTACCAGGCTGATGTACAGCTAAGGAAGGAAAATGAGAAAGCTGCAAAGAATTCTGAAGTGAAAGAAGCGAGATCTCAGGAGTCTGCTGAGAAACAGAGCACATGAACGTATCAACACGAGCAGAACAGGCCGCCATAAGCTGGATTATTTTGGTAAGCTCAAGTAGCCTAGTTGTACGAAGAAGACGGACATGAAGGAATTCATCATAATCATCGTAGGTTGCAGTACGTCAGTGGTTCTCACCGATACTTAACCGTCATACAACCATGAGAAAAAACCCCATACAGAAACCGGGAAGAAAAATGAAAAGATGTGGAAGGGACCTAGCGACTAAAAACAACTCTGTCTGTATTCAAACGTTCAGCATCACCGTGTCTACACCTTGCAAACAAACAACCGAGCAGTAACTGAAAGTAAGGTGTCATCAGAAAGACACATTCACTGCATCATTAAGTACACTTATTTCACATGAAAGAGATACTCATTGCCTACACAAGTAACAAGTCTGACTGGATAGCGGAATGGGGCTATGAATGAACAGAACAAAACAGACACGCACCAGTTTTGGTGGACAATGCTCCTTTGGAATGCATCTAAGAAACCAGAATGGTTATCAAGAAACGTTTAGCCAACGGTCAGTAATATACGTGTTAGTTCTACTGTTGTTGGTAACGTGTTATATTAGCTTACTCCTGTGCACCCAATGTAGATCACTGTAATCGCGTAGAATACAACTGCCAACAAACCGTTTCGTAAACTAGGTTTTCTCCTGATAATGCTAATGGTCACTACTATAGCAAAAATGATATTTCATTTCGTGAGGTTTACGATGTGCATGTTGTTAGTTATGTGGGTATCCAGTATTAAAATAATATAGGAGATGGCAAATCCGAAATGAAGAAGACCGCAGCTGTGAAGAGCTACGCGGAAATTCTGGTGGACTCAAAGGTAGTGGTCATAATAATGAAGTTGTGTGAAAGAACTCATCGTTAAGTTCGACTTCCTTACACGATACTGAACAGTTCATCGTGCACACGGAAAGTCTGTCTTTATTGTTTAATTACACAGAATAATGAACTCCGCTAAAAATGTATGTGATAGCTCTCCAGTCCAAATGGAAATGGTTCTCCTAAGAAGAAAGAACTTCGGGAAACTCAATTCAACACTCACTGTGGTTATATCAATTTCAGGAACAACGATGTAGTTCACACTAAGTGTATTTATCATCTTGCATGGCATATCAGGCAAACTCGGTCGACATACCAACGCCAACCGGATTGCGCTGTACCAACAACAACCACAAAAGCAGCTCCATGCCAGAACTCACAAACCGAACACTGCAAAGTGTAACGCTTAGAAAATGCGAGACTGAAAGTGAGTTACGAACAGGAAACAATATCCATGAATTAGAATGAAAAGAGAGAAATTACCGGTTACTAGTAATCGTCAAGTTCATCAAAATTCGAAGTCTGTAATAAACATTACTCTTTAAGCCCCATTTTAGTGGATGGGATGAACCGACTGGACTCCAGTGTTATATGTTACTAAAACGTTACTCACTATTCCCTATGCAGCTTCGTCCGGCCTGGGGATTATTTTAACAGGATAGTGAAAACAGTTCATCCGAAAAAAAAACAAATGGGAGCTACAAAATCAGCCGACGTGGTTACCAGAAACATACGTTTCTGCATTTTCATGGCAAAATACAGAATGTGCGCAAACAATATGCACAAAAACGTTCAGGTAAGTGATGTGCAGTTGCCCCCCAAGGAGATAGCTAAAGTGACATCACAGATACATGTGCAAATCCTATCATTCCAAAAAATAGGATAAAAGATATCTGCGAAACTATTTATCAGTCGTAGAAGCAAGTAGCAGCGGTACCTGATAAGCAAGTGATCACAAATTGGCTAGCAAATCACGTGCTTTGTCACGCCATACAACGGCAAATCAATAAGACGCCGGACTGAACACCATTGTTGTATAGAGGTTGCGAACCGAATTGTCAATAGCACAGGGGACCGAAGGAGAAAGCCAGCTACATCCAAATAAATTGGATCAAACATAAAAGCTACAGCTTTAGCGACGCAACGAAGATAAACTGTTGAACGACTTTTCGTTTAGAAAGGACGTAATAACCGTGAGACATGGGTGAATGAAGTGGTAGCACTTTATAACTGTAAAGGGGATAACCCTGCACGTAGACAGAAACTGTAACTCGTAAGGGTGAGCATCACCGGATGTTTACGTGCAACGAGCCTTTGTGATACCATAACCTAAAAAGCTTATCGCTTTCACACTACGAAGAATCCTGTGCTATGAGAAATATATTTGGTTAGAAACGCTGGTCGGGATAAAAAATGACGGCCCGTATCCACGACTGCGGGATTGGGGAACGGTGTCGTCATTGTTGAGCCAGTTCGAACTTGAATGTGTGCGTGTTGTGTCGAGTAAATTGAACTAGGTCATAACAACTGACGACTATCTTGCTGGTGGTTATTGAGATCAACTGCTAAGGTAGACCTACGGAAGCTGACATCAACAAAGACCTTGATCAATTAATACGAATCTGCTCGTCATCACTTCAGGATGCTCATACTTTCTCAGAAGCACAGTCTTCACAAAAGGTGTGCCTATCAGTAGCTAAAGCTAGACCGTATTTGGTGTCTAAAATAGAGGATACAGCGAGTAAATTACACAGATTAAACTTGGAAATCGAATTGACAGGCCAACTACTGGTGATGACAGGAAAACATGGAATCAATCGCGATGCGAAGCTTTAACAGACTACGTACGTTCGGAAATGGCTGCACCCATGAAGATGGGGCCATTCAACGAAAATCGTCACACCGAAATCTACGAAAGGGACTATGATAAACACAAATATAACCAGGAACATATTGATTGGTTTTTTCGGTTTCCATCTAGAGGCTGAGACACGCAGGTACAAGTGCCTCTCTAGTGTGAAAGATCGACAGATGCACGTTCAGCAAATGTTGAGGATTTGTGAATCCATATGTACAGATAACGTCTTTAGAATAGTGGTTACTAAACTTTCTGAACACATCGTCATTTAGGCTTTCCAACCAGGGAGGCGTTTCCACCTACCCAACTTATATTGTGCGAGGACTAAAGTCAGAACAGTGACAAATAAGCGCATTTAACGAAAACCCATATAAAGTCAATGCGATGGATCTTGGTAAACAGTTCTGTCAACTTGCTAATAACAGCTCGGAAGTCACAAGAGAAATCTTGGGTATAAATCAATCTGGAGTACATATTATCGAATCGGTCCAGTATGCAGTTCCCATCAAGACCTTCTTCACGAAACAGCATCAGCTACACAGAGAAACATCGCTAAAAAGTTCAACACACTGCAGCAAACCCGCGCCTAAACAAGTAAACAAATGGCATGGTCAAACGAGGCACCATAAGCTAATACAGTGATGCTTACAGAACAGAGTTCACTTGATGCATTCTCAGTTTAACAGACACCTGTCTAGTTGAGTGATTATGATGCAGCAGAATCAGAACTCAGCGAAGATATCCCGGAAATGAAGTAATTTACAGGTTTCGGGTGAGATCATCAGGAGCAGTTCTACAGTTTAAAAACACGGCAACTCTCTAATTGATGTGTAAACTTCTTCGTTCAGAATCTATCTAAGTCGTGCTAATTGCACATACCGCAGCAAAGTTATGGTACGTGAGTTACGCTCATGAATTGATTCGATCTGGTCAGAGCTAGTAGAGTTTTCGTTTCTCGCATTTATGGTGAAGCATCTTCATTTGTAGACTTGACTGGTCCCTGGCGCAACAATACTATACGTATCATGGAACTGGTAACCCACAGAAGTGGTCACGAACAGCTAGAATCTATTTTGAGAAACGTAACCGTTACTGAGATGCTGCCTATCAACTTTACCTGTTAAAATGGGAGCCACTTAGAAAGATTGGCTAAAATATGGCCGATGTGATAACAAAACCATCAAATATTTTGAAAGCGATTTCTTAATATTAAGTGCTTGTCTTTGTATCAACATAAACGACGGGACTACCAGCTACCAAACTAAAAATATTCTGAGGTCTGTTGATTCTCTTCGAAACAATTCAATGGGCTACCAAACCGACCGCAGCTCGCCTACGTTGAGCCCTAACAAGTCCGAGTCACTTGAACGTTGGAGACAGAGTAACCAGGTTACGAGCACACGTCCTTTCAGATACAGCAAGTGGCAGTACGCTGCACCTTAGTTACACAAGCTAGTGATCACTTTAGACAGTGGGTTTAGTTCCAAGAAAAGGCACCGTAATGCAGCACTAGTATTCGTTCAGTTAGGTAAGCTTGCGATGAAAATCTACTCGATGCACCGCTTATGCAAACCGCGACAAAATGTGAGGTAAATCAAGTGATCAATCCAAATATCGCGTCAAGATACCACATTAGGATACCAAGAACAGCTCCAATGTTACAACACCCGTTATCTGCTAAGTCATTGTTCTGTACTACACCAGTCAGCCTACATATCGTAACTTTGCATGTGCCACTGACAGACTCTGATTTCTTTAATACGGGTGTACATCAATTGCGAAAGTGGCTGGCTGGAAACGCTGCGATCAAATGTGAGTGATGGTCAACTTGAAAATAGACCAAATCCCCGACTACTCATCAGTAATCCAAAATATCGCCACGCAAATTTAATGAGATAAGTGATTTCGACCTGTCTCGTAAGTCCTAATCGCGGGGTTATCGATTGGAGTTAACAGGCAGTAACTGTGTCTCCTCTCGAGACGATCGGGCAACCCGATCATTGCTCACGTGCGAGAGTGGTTGAGCATTCAGATTTGATGACTCGGTCATGCCTAATGTGAGGTCAATGGCGCTGTGATGAACACGGTTGCCTGATCATTCGAGTGGCCGCAGACAGAATCTCGGCCGTGGCAAGGATATGCACTACTGACGAGCTCTAATGAGAGCGAAACTCGAGTCTAGTGTTTCTTTTTGAAAGAGGCTGGCTGCAAAGTCTATCTGAATGCGAAGGCTGCGATAAAATGTGAGTGATGTTCAACTTGAAAATCAACCAAATCCCCGACTACGCATCAGTAACACCAAGTACTCTCAACAACACCAGAGCAACCTGATGGGCTGTTCCAACCACTTTCGTGCACACAGCGCCGGCTGATGAATTCTGATCAACATGGCCCCGCCAAAGGTCAGTAGCTTTGGGTTCCGAGTGTATAACAACACTTTAACTGAGCTGAGTAGGCCACCTTGATAACCTACTGTCATAAGGTTCCTAGCAATCGATGATGAGAGATTTTGAGCAAGGGACTGGACCATTTGAGCTTGTCATCGGTTGTTTTAACCATTTCAGGACGTGTTCTACTACTTGCTGAGATAGGTATGGATCTATTCTGTTAATGCAAACGTCAATGACATTGTAATTCACCAAGTTGGCCCACTTAGCTAATTCCAAATATTGCTACGGATTCCGAATCCGAAGCTACTGGTCTTTAACGAAGCTATGTTGGTCAGAACTCACTAGCCCGCACTGTGTGCACAAAAGTGGTTGAAGAAACCCATCGGGTTACCCATAGTGTGAATGCATGCGTGCCCATTTGTCATTTATCCTCATTTCTGTCGTATACAACCTGTATGTTTTACGTTTGTGACTGATGAGAATAAACGAAATGTTAACACATCACAACACGTGTTTTCTTTCTGTACGGATGAAGTTGTTAAAGGGGATCCAGTGTTTCAAACAAATCACAGCAAATTGAGGACAAAAGAAAACAATGAGATGAGATGAACAAGCAATTAGGCTATAGAGGACACTTTCAAAAGTGTTAATACAAGTAAACGAACGACACAACGAAGTTCCCTTCGTTAAAGTGGATTTACGATGCCGCTAAATCAAAAATTCTTAACAAAACGCACAGACTACGAATGCCGCCAGTCGACAGAGGTCAATTCATAAGAGTCAAACCAAACTGTGCATTATGATTCTGAAGTAACTTTGCAGAAGGATACAGTCAGGAGCGAGACACCTCGGGCGCCAAGAATAAGAGAACATTAACCCAGGTGGGTTCACAAATAGTGCTCGCAACCGACGCAATAGTCACGTACAGCGATGGGCCCCCAGTTTCGTCGATTGGACAACGTTCTCTATCAACACGTGTACCACCACATTCCACGATTCCTAAAGCTTATCTTTTTATGTCCTTCTTTTGACTAGTCTAGCCAAAGCATTGTTTTACAAAAAAGTAACCAAACAAACTTGGAAATCTTGACAACACGAATGCATCACGCCTACTAACAAGCGAAGATAACAGGGTCATCGACTGTCAGCAAGTAATGCTCATACAAGTCACCAACAGGATTGACCTCGAACGCTACTAATCTGTGGCGAATTTCAAAACCCCGTTAGTCCACTTGATTGAAGTCAATTATAGGTATCGACGATATGAAAAAGGTAGGACAACCTTACCGGCATGTAGATGAGAAAGGGAGAAAATAGGATCTGAGTCACAAGAAGCTCCCACGTCTAAATCCAAGTGGACGTAGGGTCAGCCGACGGCTGTGAGCTTCATTGTGGCTTACAATATATCCACTGAATGATGGCAATTAGTTAACACAAAACAACACCGATGACGCCATTAAACTCCGATTAATTGTCATCTTCTTTAGGTCCGCAATCACATATTTTGAGTCGTGAGGGAGATGAGCACAGTCCATAACGTATGACGAATAATGGCCAGGGTGTGCAGCATAAAAGTGGGTATAAACTGAAAGTGGGTCACATCGCCCTGTTCCGCCGCCTGTTCGGTATTCGAACGAACACAAACGAAACTGGACACGCCATGGCCAGACACGCATGATAGCTGCACATAGATTCAGTGGCAGACGGCCAGGTGTAAAGGATATCAAGTGACCGAATTTGAGCATAACTCTTTATCATACTCATCGGTGTCGGACTTCGAACAGACCCTCTTGAATTTAGACCTACAGCCAGTTTTCTAATAACTCGCCGAACGAAGAGGATTGATAGGATATAAGACTTCTGTGAGGGTAACCATTCGACAACCGCGTGTACGTGTGTGTACCATGTTACAAAGATGTGGAAACACCACGTTCAAGGCACGTATATGTTTATGATTCATCTGTTCCATATGCTCGTGTCACACTGCACGTTTGTAGTCCACTTCTCCATGGGGACCAAAAGTCTGCACTACCACATCAAAAAATCGATCGACCACTGGAATTAGAGCATAATAACCATAAGAAGAACGCACAGAGCAGGAATACTGCGATTGGCTTGACAGAAAATTGCTGTTGCATCTTGCCAGTAATAAGGTGCGAAATTGAAGACAAGCGCAGACGTCGGTTCAATGTGCAAACCTACCAGCCGCAAATCACATGAGCCCAATGGTGAGACAATCTGTCGCAGAGCAATACCTAGCAGAGCACGTGATTCGCGCAATTGTTGCATAGATAAGATTCCAATAGATCTATTGAAAACAGCAAAAGTGCTCTCAATCACTCTGTCTATTTAGTCTACATCAAACCATTGAATTGTCGAAAACTCGAACATCCAAATGAATAGAGTCGGCTGGTTAAAACCACAGGTGTTTACAACGCGAACCGAATGTAAAACAATTATGGGACTGGTACACACAAACAGACGTTTGGAAAGAAGAGATTATTTTCGAACATATAACAATGTGTGGATGGGCTGACTGTTCGATAAAAGGAAGATCACGTTTCCAAACTACAGAGAATAGTAGGGCGCACGTAGGTATTGTAAACCTATACATCCAACGACAACCATATGTCCTTCGGCCATCATGGATGACGAGCTCGGCGAACATATCAATACCAAAATATTATAGGTTGACTAGTTGGTGTAACTCAAGAGGGTCAATTGACCAATCGCATTAAACAGGACGTCCGCAAAAAGAAATGGTGACTGTGAATATCTCAATCATTCAGGGGCAAGACCACACGCCATACAAAAAAACGGTAATTCAACATGAGTTGAAGGCAGTTGGCGGAGAAATTAAGCAGGAGACAATTTCATCCGCACATCCCATGATGGTCAATCTAGTGCAGGGAAGATACTCCTCACACGAAAAGCATCACAGAGCATCGCGTGGTGTCGTCCATGGCTAGGTTAAATAACAAAGAAGGGGGATATCTCTGGAGAACACAATTAAGAGTGAAGAACGAACAAGAGAGTTACAAACTCCTATTACGTCTGCTGAGTAAAGGGGTACACACATTTCTGTCAGACCTATGAGTTTGATTCTAGAGAACGTCTTGCGAGTGGTTAATCTTCAAACAAAGTGACCTCTAAAGGGATGACTAAAAAAATCCACATTACCTTTGACATAATGGGTCATATATGCACTGCTAGACCAATCAAACCATTTAAAGGATCAGGATGAAATATGGTTCAGCATAGCATCAGTCATCATAAGAAGGTATTGCTATTCTACTGCTTCACTATGTAATGCAGCGCACACTCAGAGAGCAACGACACCCGAAACAGTTGCGTATCCGAACATGCTTACTGTGACTGCTCCCACTTATTACTGGGCAACCTGGCGGTATCCTGTACATATTTGATCTTGCACACAATATAGCAACGAACGCCTTGTAGCGTAAAGGCTTGAAATCATCTTTTACGTTGAAGAGTCGCTCAAATCCGTTAATAAATAAGTCTCGATAAATTGTACTGGTGAAATAAAAATGAAGTAGTATTCACAGCAAAGATGCAACCCGAGCGAAAGTGAACCAAGTGCGACACAGACAGAAGAAAGTGGAAGCAACCGTCTGCTTGGCAGAAGCGTAATGGAAATCAGTTTGCCTCGGCAGGTTCTACTCATCAACCACACGGTAGCCTGTTTGCTGATGACGTGCAAAGTGGCCACCCTTTTTAAGCGACCCTGTTTCAAGAGAGCCCTGTAATAGAAGCTATTTTGTGAGAGACACTACAGTGGCTTCAATCCTAATACAACAATCACTACGGTGGAAAATATCCCATCAGGTTTTCTGCTGTCGATTGTACGAAACCAATTCGGGTCACTTCGGTCATTCTTCTCGTTGGCAAAATTCCGAACGTGGGTTGAGATAAATAACAGACGGCTTACACCCTACCTGCCTAACCTGAACAATAGGAGGATCGAATGTGATAGATCTATTCACTTGGCGTTACAGCTGTTGCGTTCCATGCGTCAACAGCATCGGCAAAAGCAATGCATCAGCCGTTTACATTGACGCTTAACTGTCATATCACTACAAAAAGCCCCAGCCTAGAAATAAAACACCAGGATGAGACAGAACTCAAATCCAGAAATCCCCGTCAATCCCAAGAAATCGACAAGGTGTTTACACGCCAAATGAATTCAACAACACCACCACTGTTCCCAACCATCAGAATTCAACCAAACTGCAAACGGGAATGGGACGCCATCCACAAGACGGCTTTCCACGCCCCCATTGCATTGCTTGTCGCTAGTTCACAAACAACTCAAACAAACAGCGAGAACATTTACGCCGCTGGATGCGATTAATGGATAAATTCGACCGCACTTCCAACCAAAGGACAAGTAGATGTTAATCGGCTGTCATCTCCAGAGAAAGTGCAGTAAACAAAATTAGCCGCTGTATGCTCTCTTTCTCTGAATCTTACCGAAGCGTTTGAGTCTGAGAGAACAGCATTTGGGGCAGAGTTGGGTAGGTTTGGATGTCCAGATAAGTTCGTTGTGTCAATTAAAAAGTTACAGGTTGATATGAAGGCAGTTGTGCGGACGAACCTCTGACAGTTTTGACATTGTCACCGACATGAACCACGGCTGCGTCCGAGCCTCAGCCCAAGTTGGATTACATTTGAATGTTATGGTAAAAGTTGGTAATAAGAGCATGCAAAACGATGTCCATAAAACACCACAGTGATGACCGACGTTTCAGCGTTCTCAGTCAGTTAAGCAATTCGACCATCTGTGTGCGGTTTTTGCAGAAGAGGTATAACAACGACTGGTGACGGATGGAGCTACCTAGTCCGCCATATCGAGCACTCTTTGTCAACTCTGCAGCCGACTGGCGTAAGGTGAATAGATGATGACTCAGCGTAGAGAAATGAAGACGTTCACCAAGTAGTTTGTCACTGCAGGTCGCGTTCGCCTCTCGGACCAGGGAACCTCAAGACTCATATGGTCGGTGGCTGGAGACGTTGAGTAAGATGACGGCTAACTGGACTGAGTGACGTGAATGCCGTTGTTGTTTGGCCGGGTTGTTTGTGAAGTAAGTGCACTTAATGATGCGAGAACGTGAGGCGTAAGGCAGTCGTCTTGCGGACGACGTCTTACTTTCACACATAGCTTAGTTATTTGTCTGCAAAGTGAGGACACTTTGATGTTCAATGTTCAAATACAAATAACTATTTTCAGTAGTTAGGTACCTTCTTATCCTCTTATTTTTCTTCCATTCCTCTATAGTTTGTGCTTTACACTTCGCGATTGTTTGACAGTTACGGATCGATGAGAACCCCTGATGTATTGCTCTTTGTGATGATGATGTAGTCAACTGAACTGGATATCAACAGTGGTAAGAAATTCCTCCCTTCAGCCTTCTTAGAATAGAGGTGCAACGACTACTTCCGAAATCCGTATTAAGAGAGACATAGTGAATGAGCGTTTACGGTATCGTTAATACGCCAGCAATCGGTCGACGAAGCTATCCGCAGACCGAGAGTTGTGAGTTGATGTGGCCAAAGATAGGGCTGATTCTTGACGTCTTAGAAAACGTCGGCAGAAAAATCGTGGCTTGTCGGTGACTAGAAAAGAGTATATCTACAGAGCTATGGAACTATCCACAGTGAGATAATGAAAAAGATGTCCGTGAAATGCGCGGTATCTGAATCACCTCCGTCTGCAGCGCATCTCAGAAATTAGGTGATCGGACACAGCCCTGAACACCGAGGCACTTTGTCGAGTACACAGGGAAGGCGTTGAACCCAGGTTAGGGCTCAATCAGTTTCGTTGACTAGATCAAGTAGACCGAACGATCATGGAACGTAGTATGGAGCAGATATTATAAGGATAGTCAGAACCAAGCGATCTGATCTTTTGCATCAAATTATCAAGGTTAAACCATGTGAGGCGTCACTGAACTGAAACGCCAGGAGGAGTGTGATCCACAGGGGCGTCCGAAAAATCAATGAGCGACAGTTATGTGGTCATAAATCCAAGTGTGCGGTTTTGTGGATATCTATAGGAACTAGCATCTCAGATCGGCAGCACATTAACGTACTTACAGCAAAAAGTCAACGAGTGTGCTGAACGCAGGCAAATTGGGTCGGTTGTACATCCTTTTATTTTCAGCAATCAACGCCCCACGTCGTATGGTAAACCAACGTCCTGTTTCTTAGAGATTCGGGTTCTACCGGTGTGCTACGTTTACTTTTCTTCAGCTTTGTTGGCGTACCGCATGATGAAAGTTCTGGTCGGTTTTCAGTTCAAAACTTTTTTCGTAATCTCCTGTAGAACACGTTAAGATGCACCTCAATGTCGACTATTCTTGTCTTCTAATTCCAACAGCTTTCTTCCTGGCTTAGATCTTACCACTTGAATCTTGTTACTTTTGGATTCCGAGAGATGAGGGCTTTACTTTCACAACAGCCTACCACTTCACTAATCAGCATTAGCCTGTTGGACAACAGGGGCCTCTACTCACCCGCCTTCAGGTCTTCTTGCTTCAGATTTACACCGGAAAAGCAGGATGTGACTGGAACCACAAATGACACCGCGCAGGCCACTCGCGGTGAGTGTCTCCAAACATATTGCTTTGTGATATGTTTTCAAGTTTACCATCACTCACATTTGATCGCAGCCTTTGCATTCAGATAGACTTTTCAGCCAGCCTCTCAAGTCACCCAATCGGCTATACAATCAGGTGACCTTCATCCAATGGCCTTGACTAGCTGATACCTGACCGACATCTTGATTCTCTCATGTACATTTAATGGAGGAAATCGTTATGTGTGGATCGGATAAACGTTCTGTTTCCCAACGGTGTTTTAGAGGAACAGAGAGGATTCCACCAGGTTAAACAGACCCAAACATAAAACATCGACAAAACGCGGATTGCATTATCATTGGATTGGTGCACCGTCTATGCGAATGTGTATTTCAGAAACATCAATTTAGTCTTCTTGTTGATCAGCACATCGCCAGGAGCATACTCATTCATACATGCATACAACGGCTAGCTCACAACAATGAAAAACGTGATGAAACGAGGTGACGGTAACTTCAATACATAACAAATGTGCACATCATAACCAGTGATTAGTCGACTTTTATGAAAATAAGCTAAATTTGGTAAATGTGAGATAATACACTCGAGTCGTTTGCGTCATACATACCAGTTTCTGGGAGGCGAAAAACTGAGTACCACTAAACGCGAGGTCGATTGGGAAATGACTGCTTCTATTGACCCGTATGTCTTCGAACAGTGCATCAAATGAATAAGAAATTTTAACAAGATATTGGTTTACTCACCAGTAATGCTATCAGTATTACTCGCAGGTTAATATGGTTGAGGGTTTGCGTACGATAGTTCATTCGTCTAACCTGCAGTGGTGAACACGGCTATATCACAAAAGCGTGGCCGGAGTTTTGAATCTGATGGCGACAAGAATAAGCACTAATGACGAGCTCTAACAAGAGCGAAACTCGGGCCAAGTGTTTCTTTTCGAAAGAGGGGACAGTTCATGGGAATAAGATAACTGCGATCAGTTGTAAGAAATGCTTAATTCATGTAAATGCTCAACAGGCAGTAGTCGGGCATCCATTGCGTCCACTGTCCACGGACTTTTTCTTTCGTATGCTTCCTATTGCTGACCTATTGAAACCGAAATATTTCGCCGAATTATTTTTCATTTCCAAACCGTCCAAGACATAGTTAGACCTACATAAGATACCTCACATTTTTCTAATCTGTAAAGTTCCCGTGAATCCTACGAATGGCGCTTAAAACCGACCTCAAAATTCGCGATCACCCGGACTTACCAACCGGCCTCTTTCGAAAAGAAGTACTTCGCCCATGTTTCGATCGATGGCTAGAGTTCAGACCAAAAGTTGGACTCAGGTCTATACGCTTGTGAGGCGACCGCGCTAACCACTGTCACTGAAAATCTATTGGGCGCAAGCGGAATAATACACTTAGGTCATAATACATGCTGGTTGCATAAGCACATCTGAGCAAGCTATCAGATGTGGCGCAAGCATGTATTTATCCGAATATGAGCGTAAGCGAAAATCGCGCACCTAACCCCAAACGAGCCGCATCATCGACATCTCTCATTACGTACAAAGTGCGCACTTCAACCGTTCCTGAACCCACCAAAACTTTCATTGCCTGCGCCAAATCAATTTGTGAAAGCGCTAATTTTGCTCTGGACATCCGTGGGTAATCAGGATAGCAAAGTTTAGTTAGGCTCACAAAATAACCTTAATAACAATGTTCCGCAACGACCATTACTTATCTGCTACACGGTGGATGCACAGAGGAACTCCTTTCAAACCTAAGCATCAAACAAGAAACACGTACAATGAATGTAAACGATTGATCACAGTGATTACACCCAGCATTCATTTCGATTAGGACCAACATTCTTTCATGTACATATAAAAGGATTCATCACACACCAAGTTGCACTGTGAGACGCGTACACAACCCACGCCCAAAGAGGTCACAACACGCCTGTCTTTCAGTTTCCACCAACAGTGATGATGAACGAAGGCAATCGATTCCGGTTGGCCGCTGACATATGGTGTCCAAGAAACAGTGGAGGTTAGTTAGACTACCTACTGAATGCTGACACGACTACTGCGCTTGTGGATGGCACGGTTCGAGAAGCAGGACTGTTTCAAGCGTATTCATGGCAGTAATCGAACGAGAATAACCAATAACAGAAGAGATAGCCACCTTATGTTGTCAATAAAACTGACTATTTTTGTTAATAGTCACACTTTGTAGTCTGATGGGTCGAATAATCAACACAGAACCTGATGAAGAGTGGAAGATATAACAACGTGATCTTCTGCCGGATAATGATGTTGAAGGTTAATGCGACTTGTCGGCTGCTGAACTGTTCTACAGGCCTGGGTCTGGATATCTGGCAAAACTAAGTAGGTTTTCACTACGCAACATGTTTGCAGGTTACTGAAGTTGATTAATTTTTGTCGCTACCGCTACCGTACACAACTGAGTGTGTAATCAAATCCAGATATTCTGAACTTGCGTAAGCGAAACATACAGTGTGTAACTGTGGTTGGGATGACCCATCTAGTGTGCACGTGATAGGTTAACAAGGCCAGTCACGCTTAACTTGTAGACCATCCTCGATGACCGATCATCCTTGTTTCATACATAGTATTTGAGAATTCAGAGGGGGACATTTTGACAGTGGATATATGCGAATTGCGCGATTCCAACAATGCAGTCCCGTTCACATATCTCAATCTGCCTCACACTATAATCAACCTACGCTATTACCTAGTACATATGCATTTTTGTGCTGTATCAAGCTTGAGGATGTAGCACACGAAACAATATGTTCTGCATTAAGCAGAAAGCACCGCGAATTGAGAACTTCAATAGAGAGGAAAACAATACCTTCCCTTGAGGAGTATCCGTTACAAACTCTGAGTGGGTTGAACACAGGTACGTATGTACATAGATTGTTCAACGGCGAGGGAATGGTCAGCCACCGTAACCATAAACTCTCCAAAACTAATCTGACCTCATACAGGATCTCAGTTTGATGGTGCCTAAAATTACTTTTGAACAAGCGAACCAGATCTGAGACTAGCATGAATGAGCAAATTTCAAAATACTCAATAATCAGACTATCTAAAGAATGAACTGTTAACCCCAACAATCGGCCTATCGATTAGAAAAAAAATCGCACAAACAGGTCACTTGAGTCAGCCGGCTACATCGTCCAACATAATGTCAAGTAGCAACAGTTCAAGAATAGGTAGACCAGCTCAATGAGGTGTGCGTATGTACATACAGGACGTCGACGTAACCGATCTAATTGTCAGCAAAAGCTGACCACTTAACATTGGCTATTTCAAGATGAACGAACCAGTCAATCAAGATGATTGTGGTTCACATACCACAAGTTGGAGAAACGTGTACGTGTGTGTACATGTTTGTGCTGTACGTTCACACGCTTTCAAACTGAGAAGCTAGAAATATGAAACTGGTTGACTGATCCGTTGAAGTGTAATTCGAATAAAGTGCACCTGTTTTATGTTAACAGATGATGCGAGTAAATGAAAACGTCTACATATCACAACACATCTACTATCCGTTTAGACCAACTGCAAAGCGCTTGAAACAAATGCATGAGTTGAACTTGCCACACCGGCCAATACCACAATCACATACACGGTCGGTCTAACAACACGGGCCTTTAAAAAAGTCCATAACCTAAGGTGGTGTACGTCATAGGTTCCACTCAATGAATGTGTTACTCAACTGCAATGTCTCATCAGTTGCGTTATTCATCCTTAAGCAATCAGCTTACGAATCAGGCGCACACTTCTGTAACATGTAGCCCTTGCAGCATATATTCCAAGGGTGAAATGTTGTTGACAGATCTCTATGAATCCCATTCACGCAATGGAAGACGCAGCAAATCCGCGTGTCAGGTAAAACCGTTCTTGCAGACGGTATTACGACCAACAATCAACAAGTGCAGTCAGGTTTTACAGCTCGAAGCACCCAATGTGAGAGGTAGAGCGTCTGTAGATATAACGATTCGTTTATGTGGTAGCCACACTGCACCAGACCTTGCTTTACCGAGCGTAAATTCTGCCGTTATGTGTGAAACATGCCGAGCGACTGCTCTTGCTCACTCAATGCTCGAGACTAATGAAACAAACGAAACAATCAAGCTAAAAGTAAGTAAGCCGGTAATGGGACAAGGAATTAAAATAAACTGAGCTAATTAACCCTGTGGTTTTGTGTACTACACAAGACGTATGATCAACTACCCATTCATAATAGACAAGAGGAGAAAGTAGTTACAATGTGAAACAGGAATGTTTACAAGTGTGAGCGACGTACGACAGGCTAGAGCATCACGGCAGGATCGCCGAGGCCTTTTCAGGGTTGGATAGGAAACACAAGACGATTTGCAGTCAGTACCATTTAAATATAATCAATCGTGCCTTGCGTTTGGTCCCTTTAATTCGCTTCATTCTTTGGTGTTGGTTGGTGTACGATCACTCCGTTAAACAACTTAAAGCGTATAATTTAGAGGACAAACAATAAGCCAGTTAGCCGTAATTCCTCCCAGAAACGGCTTCCGTGATAGTAGGTGATCAAGTCAGACACGTTCACATAGGGAAAAATCATCTCAATTTCGTCACATTCAGCTTTAAGATACTGCACAGAATTCAAACCACTCGGTGAATTCACCCGGACTAGACGACAAGGAGCGGCCAATACCCATTTTAGGGAATCGGTGAAAACGAATAGGCGCAGTTCATTTTCAGTCACATAGTAACCACCAAGAAATATTTGATACCCAGATACCTGGGCTCACCAATGGTGTAAATGGATTCTCTCGTGAATAGAAAATGAATTCAAAGTCAGTCACGTAGAGAATTGGAGAAACATTTTGCACCATGAAAGTTTACTATAATTAATATGCATAATTCTGATAGCAGACTGAACACAAACACAAGACTATGGAACCAACAAAATGTTGAACAGATGCACAAGCAAAAGCAGCAACATGCGTAATAAGATAGAAGATAAAAAAGATCACTTTTCTGAATCCTACACTACACACGATTATCGATTATTCTGCACAGTTGCAATAGGTTTTGTATTTCTAGAAACGTTTTCACACGAAAAACGTAAACTGACAGCCACATGTTGCCACAAAAACAAGCAAAGTAATATTTCTGTTGCAGACGTCGAATTTTAGCCACATCCTTCCAGGGTTCTAGCCCACGAAGCTCAGCATCTTCTAGACCCCAGCCAAGAAAAGGTAACAAATACCAAGATTCATACTGAATTCCGTATGCCTCTCGGTTACTTGATAATTCACACCCAGAAGGCGTAAACAAGGCGTGATGTGGTAGGCCCTAGCTAGGCATGTGCAAGAGGTGTCCAAACAGCTCCAATCCATGAAGGGAAACTACTTTGCGTAAAATGGGAGATGATGTGTATTCAGCAAACATCGCTGTATCTCCTCAGCGCCGTAAACAAACACGGACAAGGTCCCAGGAACAATGATTATCAAAAACAGATAGGCCACCAGTTTCACCGATGCAAAGCGGTCAGGTTTCGAAGCCAGAGAGCAGTCTAGTATGTGTCATCGTGTTACAAATCCTGTCGGGGAAGTCGCCAGTTCCCCGAAAATATTGTGCGACAAAGGCTAAGAATTACACTGGCGAGTGACCTTTATAGTTGGCACGGTCATGCGCCACTTCGTCCTTCAACCCTTGTGACAAATCTCTGGCATCCCACCCACGCGCCTCCACGCTCACATGCCTACATCCCGCCTATGTGCATCACTGTACTATTCGGCTCATCATTTGGTCCGCCTTTAATTGGTCTTCCTATTGGTCACAAACCCTTTAAATATGGTCTGGTTTGTGACCGTGTCGTCTTCGGATTGAGTGGCAAAGGAACTCTGTCCGGAGACCAGTCTTCTTTCTGTGTTCATGCGTTAGCCTTGAGTGGTTGGGTTGGCCGGAAAGTCTCCAACTAGTGCATATTCCGTAGTCCGTTGTTCGTTACCGTTGACTACCGTTCCGTTACACGTCGTCTCACTGACTGTTATTTCGTTATCTATTTACGTGCCCGTATGACAAGCGAACCAGTTACAATTTTCGACTGAATCCATATTGTCACAATTCAATGTGTGCCGCAGACCACCACATGCCAGAATGAAATAAGGCCTTTACAGGCCAAATGTGTAAAAATTAACGTCATCAAAAGTGGCATGTCCATTTAACACAATAACAGTGTGGAACAGGAAATTAACAAAAAGTGTTCCAGCTAAACATCACAAGCCAACAGGAACAGTGGTACCGCTGTGCCATGGATTCAGATGTTTTCTGCAACAAGCGTATTAAGAGAACGCTATCAACATCTATTCAGTACCTCGTCAGTCCTACACTGATAGCCCGCCAAAGATTATGCTAATTAAGAACCTGTTTGTAAACATCTTCGAAGGGTGAAACAGAAATCTCAACCAGACTGCTAGTTCTTGTTCGAAAAGTACATAGAAATGGTTAAGTACAGCAGCATCCAAGTAAGTTCATCATCGTCAGTGCCTAGAATCCATCTCCACGATCCGTTTTGGAACTGTTTTACAGCTGGAAATTCATCTTATAAGACGAATAGAGTGTATATTCGCTTAGAATTAGTGACACCCTGACCGTAGATTAGAAAAAGATGAACCCATTCAAAATTCCCAGTAAGAACAACACAGACGATTTAAGATAACCCCGGTGCCAGTTCGTTAGAAGATCCGGAAGTCCCAGCACGGTGAACACCTGTCGACTCAACTGAAGAACGCCGGGCGCACCCCCTAAAAAATTCGGTCAGATCAGACGTTTTTCACGAGTTTTGTATCATGATTACTGAAGTTGTCCCCCATGGAGGAAACACTGTTCACAACAGCCGCACAACAAGAGCTGTATGACGTGTCAACTGCATGAGTATCTACACACACACACACACACACATTCACACACACACACGACCTCAACCAATGCACACGAACGGGCTGAAAGGAAGTCAAAAAAAGAATTCACTCACTGAAGTGCGCGACCAACTTGCGAACACACTGGCTCAGGTTAGAGTGAATAGCAGCAGAGTCACTGCGCCTTACACATCGAAAAAGTGCGCATAATCACGTGGCAAACAGAGCCGATTGTGGACGATCGATCAGACGTACGGATAACGTGAACAGAGGCGAGCTTGAAAACTGGCGAGCATAAGAGGATAGTTACGAGCACGAACCGAAGTGTAAACGTGTACAAACACAGTTCTGTGTAAAAATAGACCTACCAAAACTTTCTTCAGTTTCTCTATCGAATTTCGTACAAAGGAGTGTTGCGACTCCCTTAGAACGTTTGTTATTAAGGCGCAAATGACACGAGTGTCTGAACATAACCGTATCACCCAATAAATCGACGGAAGTGATATATCACCAGTGCATAACAAGCCTGTGACCGTTACCGATGCGTAATGCTATGCAATTTGTTGAGCCCTAGCGGAGCAGTAAGTTGTGAGAGATCAGCGGCCCCATGACCGATAAGGAAAACTGACGAAAAACTCACATGATGAAACGTAGTGAACGTCTTACTGCGGCCGAAGAATGTCACCATATAGCAGATTGACATCAAGCGAGATTTATCTACGACGTCAGTACAAAATTGCCAAAACACAATATTAACGGAAACCATATGCGTAACCCAAATGTCACATCTTTCAAGGCAGTCACAGGGAAGTTATGAAAATACAACAAGACAGACAAATTGACCTAGTTGCGAAGGGAGAACGCTTTTCATTTATCAGTAACTCAGAGAGCCTTAAATTCTTCTGAAATTAGTATACGCTACAAAAGGAGAGCTAATCTCCGACATCTAAACAGGTTACGATGGGCGGCGATTCGGACAAAACGGTTGAATGAGCAGGAGAGTATAAAATTTCTCAATGAGAAAGTGAAGATGCCTGTTAGGTAGATGAGGGTTAAAGAGGTCATACGGGTTTAACAGGATAGTGAATTGGGAATGTCTCGTCAAACAGAAGAGTCGAGAAGAATCCCCATGGTCGAATGCTTCTCAGGCCTCAACAACTCTACTATCCAGCACATGTGTTTAGAGGAATCAAAACGTGGATTCAAAGCCACTGACCACTGTGAAGTACCGACTTCTGTGTCGAATTGGGAAGAGCTGATGTTATGGAAAAACCGGCGAACCAGCCACGTCACCAACATTTATAGATTACACAGCTCTATAGACGGATACAAAAGAGCTGCGCATAAGCCGATCATAAGTCGGCAACCAAACTCGTTGAGGTGATGTCAGTGCATTGACAATATATTAAACCATCGGTCTTACATCCACCCGTATCAGCTGAAACTGGATAATCGAGTCAATTATGATGTACTGTTGAGAAAACGGATAGCGAGCCCATTTCTACTTGAGATTATCGACGACAACAAACATGGGCATTCCGGCACATAGCTGATAGTCAGTACCGGTATGGTTCACTGTTTTCCCCCATCAACGGTAACTTAAACCGAAACGTTTGATCCAATAAAGTAAAGACCTCCAATCTTTTCAGAGTGAGGGCAACAGCCAACGGTCAGTTACAAAGGATGGTTGCTACAGTTTTATTCGATGGTTTCGGATAGGCAAGATCTGATTTAGGAAGACAGAGAAAACTGACAAGTTTACACACAGGATGCTGCGACTCATCCGGTAAATGATACAAATGGAAAGGAACGCAGTAACGACGAAAAAATCAGCCATCTACCTGGAACTAAAACTTCAAGTAAACTTATTGAACGTCATGATGTCACACTGAACACTCAGACGAGATTGAAAAACAAAACGAGAAACCTATAATTATCGGTTCTGATTATCTGCAGAAAATGGGCCGGACACAAAGTAGAACACACTGTCACATTCGCGTGGATGGGTAGTCAAACTTTCCAAACGTAACCAACATAGTGTGAATGTTTGCATCCGATTAACGAGAAGGCTGTAACGATTTATCTATTTTTAAGAAATTTACTGAACTGAGATTTAAAGTTTGAGAAATGGGCTACAAATGTTCATCAGAAAAATTAGCTAGAGAGTTGGATTGTACATTCTGCGTTGTTAAAAATGCTGCCTCACACAGGTACAGTGTGCGGAACTCCGACACAAATTCACAGGTAAGCCGCTTCAAATATGGAAACTACAGTAGGCTGCGAGGACATTACACGATCAGGCATCGAGGCACATCTCAGAACAGATTGCGAACAATACACACAACACAGTGTTAAAACCAAAAATTTACATCGTAGTTCCCACAAAGAACTTCCGGGCTGTCAGATTGTAACCAAATGTGCTTTGGCTCTTCCGGACACATCAGTCAAACAACATATGAGATCATCTTCGTGCATCCAGAAGCAGATGGCTGTAGACTCGGCATTACCCTGGTATCCAACTGCGCATGGGTCAATAACGTTAATGTTACCCTTAAACTTTTCTGTTCTTCTCTGTTTAACTTCCGATATGCACCCAAGTTTCTCACCGTGATAAAGTCACTTTTGCCCTTAGTTTGTCAATGAATTCTGCATGCAACGAGTGTTTGTACTCTATTCGGTTTACCCGTTAGTCGTCCACCGTAAGTATGAAGATTGAATAACTCGCCAGTGTGCACGTTATCAGTTCGCCTCCTTACGTGACTGCAGATCTCGTTTTTACCCTGCTGAATAGATAAACTCCACGCATTCGTCAATCGTTCATCCATTTCCTTTCTGTATTTATGTCAGATAGACCAGATAACAACCAGACAAAAGGCAGCTAAGCTCATTGGTCTGTATGTGGCCCTACTTACGGCGTAGAAGTATCCAGACAACGAGGCACGAATCTAAGAGTGTACAGAAAACATAAATCTACAGTTGCAGCACTGCCGTGTGCCATTACAACCATCCGATTCCAACCGGCAGCCAACGACATCACCATTAAAATGACTACGCAATCATGTGGCAGCGCCACATTATTGAAGTGCGTCCCAAGCCAATGATGCGCAGGGTTGAATGTAGCGTAGCTAATAGGATGTTCAGAATCAACTTGTTTATTCATGTCTGTAAGTTTGTTTATTGTGGATCATTTCCAGAAAGACAGAAACCGGATGATAAACGACTGCAAAAAACTAAAGCAGCAATTGCTTTTCAGCGTGCAGATGCCACTCATCTGAAACACAGTCCACATCCACTATCCCTGATGGAATGCGGTCACGTCTCAAGAGACAGATCGCCAACACAGATATCGTGACGATCGGTGTCCAGTGTCAGAAACAGACGGACTGGTTCAACGAAAACAGTGTAACTGTCTCCAAATTAATACCAACGAAGAGTGTAGCGTTTACTATTTCCAAAACGCAGCCAGATAATGTAGACAAAAGGGTCACACACTGAAGTGTTCGTCGTCCACTCACCGAATGACTTCGTGGAATGAGGGACAACTACCAGAACGAGGGCTGGCACAAAGTAACGCTGACCGCCAGGTGCGAGCTCGTATCGCAAAGGCTAACGCTGCTGTTCTCAAACGTCTTGAAATACAGACCTGGAAAAGAAACACAGCTTGAAGATGGCCAATAAGCTGCTCGTCTATCGCCCAATGGTGCTGCCCAAACTGTTGTACGGTAGCGAAACTTGGACATTCTAACAACGATATGTGCGGTGTCTGATCCGCTTCCACTTGCATTGTCTAAAACGCGACTTGAGTAGTCCTTGGTCGGACATGGTCCCGAACACCGGGTCAATGCGACAAACAGTCATAGACAGGTTCAAAAACCGTGCTGATACCCGATCAAATCCGTCGGCTAAGTCACGTCCGTCAGATGGCTCATGACCGTGTTTCAAAGTAGCTTTGGAACGGACAACTGAAATTATGTAGGCCACATACCAGTCACCAAAAACTGGGGTGCCGGCATGCTATCCACGTAAATATCTCACATTGTAACATTGATTTTAGATCTTGGGAGAACTTGGTCTTGAACTGGACGGTCTGGAGAAATACGATCTGGACAAGCAACCGCAAGTTTAATGAACAATTATTACGCAGTCGTGGACGGGAGCGCGCGGTACGCAAAGGAAACATCGGTGCCATAAGTCGTGGTGACATGACTATTTGACGTTGCGACGTGTGCGGCTGCGAATGAGGTGATCGTTTCGGATTAACAGATCACCAACGTACTCACAGTGCATCGTCGGCAACGAGACGACAAGTAAGGCGCAAGTAGGTTGCGTCAGTTATATCTACTTTTTCGTTTGTACCAACCGACAGTCACCATCGATTGGCAAATCACCCACTCTCTTTTTCAAGAATCTGGTTCATTGCAGCCTTTTACCCTTCTTCAGCTTTGTTGGTACACTGTATGGCGAATGACTTGTCTGTCTTCTCCTCCAACCTCTGAGTGATGCTTTCCATCCATATTCTCTTCAAAGCGTAATAAAGTGTTCCTATATTGGACTACTTGAATTATGTTTCCACTATTTTTCAACACAGTTTATATCTAACCTTTGGGGTCTGCAATTATTTTCCGACAAATAAGGGTTTCAGCTTCATACTGGCCTACAAACTGGCTAACTAGCAATGACTGGCCGGACACAATCGTCTCACTCACACGCCTCCCGGGCTAATTCTTCGGGCTTATACTGTACACGCAATATGTGTGTGGGGCCACATGCGGTGCAACACAAGCCGCCTGTAATGAGTATTATGCGTAGATGTCGTGGATATGACCACATCATCATCTTCATCATCGTAGACAGCAATGCATCAGTGGTTTACACCAATGCTTAACTGCCACACAACCATGAAGAAAAAGCAAACCCTATGTAGAAAGAGAGAACGAAAAAGAATGGGACGGGAAGGGACCTAACTACCCAAAATTACCACGTTCATATTCAAACATTCAACATTAAGGTGCCTACACCCTGCAAACAAACAACCGAGCTGCAAGTGAGAGTAAGGCGTCATCAGCAAGACAGCCTCCTAACGGCTTTCACTGCCACGCGTCATTAAATACACTCACCTCACAGACAACTCGGACAAACAACGACAACATTCACGCCACTGAGCTCGATTAGCCACCATCTCGCCTAGAGTCTCCAACAACCGACTCTCCGAGTCGCGAGGGCCCCAGCCCGGGAGACGAACACGACCCACGGTGGCCAACCCCTTCGTGAACGACTTCATTTCTCTACGCCAGGTCATTATCTGACCACCTCGCACCTTACACCAGTCGGTCGCAGTGTCAGCGGACAGTGCTCGGTGTGGAAGACGACTAGCTGGCATCCTTAGTACATGACCTAACCATCTAAGCCTGTGCAAACGTAGAGACTGGACAAAAGAACTCGTTTGGCAATCACTACCAAACACCCGCTT
>QNGE01003807.1:21927-35074 GCA_008508345.1 Paragonimus westermani | reverse complement strand
AGGTCATCTGGACCAGCAGCCTTATTACGCTTGAGAGCCGCAATGCAATTGCGGACCTCAGTCTCAGTGGGTGGTTCCAAGTCTACCGACCAGGGCACTACACTACGAGTTTGTGGCGGTAACGCGGTAGAAGCAGGAGGCCAGTTAAATTGACCCTCAAAGTGTTCCGCCCACCGCTCTAACCTTCCGGATTTATTATAGATGAGTGTGCCATCTGTCTCGCTGATGGCTTGACTGACAGACGGTCGCCTGGGACCAGTGGCACGGAAGCAAGATATGGCCACTGAGACAGACTAATATGAAACGGATACGGCCAATCATGTATGACGAGAACGGATGAAATATTGCTCAAGCAAACATTGTCCGCATCACGCAAATTCAAATGAGACAATACTGCCCCAGGAAACCTATAAAACTGGGTCAGGCTTTTTAATTATACTTGCCTTCCAGAAATTCAAACCAGCAGCTTCTAGTTGAAATAGGATTTGAGATTTAACAGTAGACTTTGAGATAATGGAATCCAATCTGCTTTGCGTCAAGACCATAAAGCTATTTCTGGAATCATTTAAGTCGATCACAAATGATTTATTCCGAATAGTGAAGGAAATTTTAGACAGCTTTCTTCAGGGAATCTGTCATATGACAAATTAGCCAACTTATCCCTCTTCATCCTCTTTTCAAGCAGTACCAGTTTTGCAATGAATGCGTTGGTATGCGCGAATAGATCATGTATGACATTTTAATCAATTCGTGACTTCCAGCTTAAGTAGATTCATGTAGCTTGTCAAGTCTGTGGGAAGTGCCAATTACCACTGTTGCTAAAAATGATTAGAAGATGAAGCAATTTTCTCTGAGTTCAAAGAACAATGAGAGAACCTTGCCAAGAGCAAACCGACAAACCGTTGTATAGGATAAATCAATGGGGTACGAACCAATTTCTTCCAGAAAATTAACGACTATCAAGCTTATGAGGACACTTAAAACAACAAGTTGCGTGAGGCAGGACATGCATAGTTTACGAAAAAGCTTTCTAACAGGTAATGCAATGAATAGGCATAGGGTTTGGAAATCCACCAAATTCCCGACGATTCATCAGTAATCTCACAAGAGTTGGGGATTCACCTAATCAAACCGTATTTCAAACCAGGAGCGGTTCCCTCCATTTAGTGACAATCAAACACGACAGTGTGGTTCACACCAGATTACATGACGGTAAAGAAGTGGAACGCAAAATAGCGGTTGTCTCATTAAATAACACACTAATAAAATACTGCAGCTTCTCCGAGGGGGGCGGCAAGCTAAACTACCTCCCATGGAATATGCCGCATCATATGAAAGAAAAATTGGGTTGTCTGGTAACAAAATGTAAACGAGAACAATCAACGTCATGATGTGCAAGACAATACTACATCACAGTCGTGCTAACGTGATCAGAAGTGCCTATGCACACACGATCTGTGACCTATTACACTTCGCATTGTTTAAATACTCAAGTCTAGCCTGCCCTAGGTGTCTCCCAATTCAGGACTGATGCATCTGGTCTAAGCAAGCCTTTGCGTCAAAAGTAAAAATATAACCAATAAAAATAACGGCAAACAAACAACCAGTGGTTCTGAAGGTATGCATTCGTAGTTTGTATAAAAATTGTCATTTTAGACGAAGGCATTCGGAAGCAAACGCGTATCACATCTAACAAAGTAAAAAGAATGTTCCACGGGTAGAAATGTCTACAAACAATCCGAGTTGGAATAGTCAGGCTATAGGAAGTACAGTTGATCGTTGAACACATGCGACAATCAGTGTGGGGAGCCAAACAAACAAAGCAAGTTACGGTAAGGAATTAAGTATTGATTGAGTAGTTCTGCAGTGAATTCCTTGTCAGAGCTTTCTTTTTTTCGTCTGCCTCTCCAAACTCATCGTCGAATGTGATTAACGATCAACTATGCTTCCTACAGTCTGACCATTCCACAAGGGATTGTTTCTAAACACTCCTATCCGTCAATCAAACAATCAAACAGACAGCAGCCGATTCGGCTAATTAGATAGTTGCCAGAATAAAAGAGAGTTAAGGATCAGTTTCATAAGTAATTGTTGTTTGTTTAACTTGGGGAGCGGAAGGATCTCATATGCGTACATAAAACCGTTGAGCCACTCTTCCAAAAATGTCAACAACGTGGAAACGCCTGACAACTGTTATCCGCTCCGACCAAGTTGTAATGAACGATTGGATCACAAGCACAACATAACGACAAACTGACTGAAAGTACACAGTCAGGTAAGCTCCAGGTATGTGATCAATAATGGATTAACAGAAAGCACAGTCGGCTAGATATGTGCGATGTGCCGGTACTATACAATCAACTTGAATAAGATAGTGACAAGGTTAAATTGCTGCCTAAACAAACCAATAGGACGTACCATCCACGGACATGCAAGAAAATGTATAAGTTAATGATGTAACACGCCTTTTTCTCTGTCAAACGTTCTATCCCTACTCGGATCCTTGCTATACGGCTTCACCCAGTCTACTAGCGCGGACTCATGAAAAAAGACTGCATAGAAACACCATTTAATGAATGAAATGCATGTAAACATACACCATGAGTTATTCGCCAAATATAGCCAACTACATGTTGAACCAATCTCTAATGGTTTAGGCCACTTCGCGGTTAAGTGGCCCAGTGTGGTTGGTTCATCGGGCTAGCACGATACTCACGTCCACCTTCACGTTTCATCCTGGTTGGTTCAACTGGAAAGACTTGCATGCCAGTGTTTTGTTGATGAACGATTTCGTCAGCCGTAACCGATGACCTGATAAGGTTATTTTGATGATGTCGTCTCCTAACAGTTAACGCCCAATCAGGGTGCTCACATGTTCTGATCAGGGGGCTCTGAGAATACGGACGGTCGGACTCCTGACAATACCATTGTTAATGAGGGGTCACGAGATAACAAGACGGAGATAGCTTATTTGGGCACGACTGAGAAGTATTGCGTGCACTGAGTGCGGACCATGCGATGAACAACACTGTTCGTGAGGAATGCTCCCCAGGGCCGCGGCAACAGCACAATGAATGCACAAACAGGCAACTTATCTCTTATTTGATTAGTAGGGAGATTTTGGTTGACAAACTGAAAACCACAAACTGAAAACCGATTTCGCGTTCACATTGACTTTCAGTCAAGTAACGCGTAAAACAGGACAATTATCATAATTTCTTTACTGTCGAAGCAATTGGGTTACCTGAGCAGTACCAACAAGGGAACAGAGCAAGGTGGTCGCATGTGAAAATTCCGTCGTGGATAATGCTTTTTATTCAGGACACGTTTCTTTCGATTGATTCCATCGTTACACTGTTTACTAGCCTTTCTCATAACGCTGTTTAATGTGATCCTTCCAGATCGGGTAAATGTTTTACACGCAAGTGAGACTCTACATACAAAATCCCCTAAGGTGAAAAAGCCATTCACTGACCAACGCTTCAGTGATGAATTGTGAATAGTCATTCATAAGTACATATTCTGATAATGTCGTCAGAGACCTAGTACACAAGAGGAGTAAGCATGAACCAGTAGGAAGATAGCCTTTTACTCGTAACGATCGTTGCCAATTAAAAAAATATGACAGACGTTAAAAAAGGGCTCAAGATAATTTGGCTACGCATGCGATTAGATAAAAAGTTTGGTCGAACAAGAGGTCGAAATGGATATACTGATGCCTGAGTGGATTTCGAGATCTTTAAATCTAACCAATTCACAAGTCTTACCATTACTGACGTGTACGTAAACAATTAATGCTATTGAAAAACAGGATGCATGTGAGCTACGAACACATCAAACAGACCCGCTACACAACAGTTCGACTGAAGGTTGAGAACCAATCGAAATATCTTTATATGTCAACGCATCTTGATGTGACAAAGCAGGTAAATGCGCATGATGTCTGTTATTTGAAACCAGATTAGAGAATAACTGTTTCGGAGTGTTCCATTTATTCCGGAAACCCTATTTTTCGGGATATTCGCAAAAGTATTTTATAATTCCTGAAGTTAGATTTTTCTCACCACTTTCGCCGTCTTATCCTTATTTGACTGCCGATTGGTGTACGGACCCTTTTCCGAACAAATTTTTTCGGCCTATATCAATGATGAAGCTCGTTGCCTGTAGTTGTTTGTTTGAATACCAATACATCTCTCTCAGAGGTCACGTTTACGCTGTTGTTTTGGTTCGGTTCGACCAATTACGACTCAAATCTATTGGCAATTGCATTTTATGGCGTTACTCACAGTTCCGTTTCGGTTGGTCGCTTGGTCGTAACAGAGATATTAAAACGTTATCGTCCATAAAATCCGTAAAACAGACATAAGAGAAAACCGACTGTCGTCTATTACGAGTGGGCTAAGTGTCGCGTAAAAAGTGCATAGTACGATGCAAATGTATAGTTACTGTGGTGTAATATGATGTAGAAAAACAGTAGCGTGGAAAACATGTTCGACATTGTGATTTCAAACGTGTGGATCGGTTGCAGAATTGCGTCAAAAATAGGGGTGGGGTTTGATCCAACCCGACAACCAATTATCGTTTGCTTTTGAGCTCTGGCATTATCAGTGGAATGTGTGTACAAGATCCGTCTTTTACATAAGTAAAATACATGCCTAAATCACGAAACACCTGAAGGTTTTAAACTGGAGGCATTCGTGTACTTTGTTGATGTGTTGACTTAGCGTGTACTTGATTCAATTACGACTCAACTGTACGAAACGAACGGAAGCTCAAGACATCACTAACAAAGGACAGCCGATAATCCGTCACTGTCTCCAATAACGGTCTCTCAATAACCTCAAAATGAGTGTGGTTTTATTTCGAGTAGGGGTTATTCGATTGCACGTTTGCTACCTTATGTAGCAGCAGAATCTTAACAAATAGATGGCAGGATGAACAAGAAGGTATACTGTGATGGAAATGGATATACCGATAACCTTCACTGGACCACATGAATCGTTGGAGAAACTGACGGAAGATCGGCGTGACTGATCTAGGAGTATACATTTTCCGGTTGTTCTGATGTTAAAGTAACAGCTGATAACTAAACATCCACTGACAGGAATGCAGTTAACCGAAAAGAGATGAGCACAACAAAAACGTTCTGAATGACTCTTTATTTCTCTTCCAGACATAAATAAGCCGTTCTGTAACCTACCAAAGCATTCTTAGATAGCGGCCAACGTACTCAAGTGTGAAATGGAACAAAAAACAGATCATACAACCGCTTATCACCTCACTCGCTGAAAACAGTTCCAATTTCGACATACACCTCTGAAAACTGCCAGATAGATGAACGGCATTAGCAATGTCACCTAGGAAAATGAATGAGAATAGTAAACAATTAGAGGTAGGCCAGCTGGTCCGATCTTGCTTAACCAACCGGGCTATGACAGCTGACCATACACCAGTGTTTTGCCTGTAAACAGCCATTCCATTATCCACTCGGTTAGCTTTCGTGTGAATGTGACGTGAACCAACAAGGCTGTCCGTCGGGACGTACGTCAATACAATGAATATACAGCGCTTTCCAGATTTCAGTTGACATACATTAACCGATGTATTGAGTCTGGCAGCAGACAAGCAACTATTCAGTGAAATCCAACCTAGCAAACATTGCTCTGCTCTGGAGCCTAGGGCAACTCCCACTCAAGGTTAGCCACGAGATTCAGCTTCGGTATCACCCGAGACCCTGAGAAAGATGCGCTTGGATCGACAGCTATATAGAAGTGAGCTCAAGTTAATAAACCTACTAAAATCGTAGACTTGCGTCTCCGATACGCAGCACACATCAAGCTCCCGATTTCAGACAGTACTTGCCAGAGCAGCTTGTTGATCGGTTTATCCCGGGGTGCGGAGATTGAAAGCGCCCATGTTTACTAGTTGTCTTCGCTTTAGAAAACAATTATCACTTGAAGGCACAGAGAAGCCGGAGAACACGGAGGGGTGAAATAGGAAATGTCGCAGTGGATAAATAATGTTACTGCCAAGAGAACGATAACTTCTGATACTTCCCGGTCGTTTATGCCGTGAAAGAGGGTTGACTTGAGGGACCCCATTCTGAGTTTCTGATTCAAAAGTGTGACCTGCAGGAAAACAGGATACAGAGCTTTCTTGGGGGACCCCATCCAGGGTCAATGACTCAAGAGTCTGACTCACTTGGCAGTGAGGGGCTTGCCTAACACGAGAGCGCAGTGAATAAGACATTAATGTCTGATTCTGAGTAGTGCTGCGTGCATCGGATGTATTCGAAACTAAATCAGGCTTTTGGATTTTACCGAATGTTTTTCGATCGTATTGAATAATAAGCCGGGGGGTCACGACCAGCCGTTCGGCGATCGGAGCGCACTTTGTTTGAGGGTATCTCTTCTAAACCTCTTCTTCCGGAATCAGAAGATAGCAGGGTCGCAACCACGAAAACAGTTCTGCTGTATGTCCTTAGGATCGTGTCTCACTACCTAAGCACTCCTGTGCGCTCAGTAGTGCGATATTCAATCATATCAACGTATCTGCTTTTCTTACGACTGTTCCCCTTTGGCCATTCTGACAAGGATGCACGTAGAACGACCGTAGTGTACAAGCCTGACCACTAGGCAAAATAGGATCCAGCCTTCACTGAAGTCCGAGCAACTTGTGTTTATGAAACCGTTGACCATGATGCCAGTTACACAGGAAAAACAAGCAAGCAGTTGAGAGTATGTGCTGCTGAACACAGAAAGTACACACGATTTAGACCCAAAAAAATATACCAACTTTAGAAGCTAGAGAAAGACTCGTCCACAGTGCTACACTAACCGCCCGAGAATCACAACTCCTTTTACCGCAGCTCGAATGATTTATAAAGGTCCGCCTTCCCATGCGGAACGATGTTGCGTTCAGTCTCCCACCATTTACACTGAACACCAATGCATCGACCTCAATGGTGCAGTGTTGCGTAAATTGATGAATAGCACCAGACACAGATTCTTGTTACCAAGATCACTCGCCCAAAATTAATGAGTCATGAATCACTTCAGGCGTAAAGCAAGCTGACCTAACAACGGCAAACCCCACATGACCTGTTAGTGTAATTTGTTAGTACGATTTCCGTTACAACACTCTTGAAAGGTCATCCGAGAAATTTGAAACGTCCAGTATTGCAATTTGATCGTAGAGTTGTGTTCTCAGTCCATTAATTACATAAAATTATGTTGAGTAAAAATAGTTAGATCATAGACCGACACGGTGAAAAACAACCCACCGAAATTTTTTGGCAAGACCGAAATCAACCAGAAAAACTTTATTGCAATTTCTGCCGATGCCCATAAGGAAGTTATCCGGCTTGATGTCCCGGTGGATAAAATTTTTGCTGTGCAGAAACTCTAACCGCCAAAGCATCTGGTCTGCCAACATCAGTACGGTTTTCATGGTGAACCGACGTCCACAAAATGTGAACAAGTCCTCCAAACTGGGACCTAGTAGGTCCATTATGAGCACGTTGTACATATTACGATAGCCATCAGTGCCATAATATTGAATACGTGGTATACCCGAGGTACCCTGGAAACATTTGACATAAGAACTGGACGGTTAAACTGAATTACCTGAAGATACTTATAGACCCGGCTCTCAAAGTACAGTTGTGGATGTCTGGCATGTATTCGTTCCAATTTGACAGCAACTTCTTCGGAGGTATTGATGTTAATACCCAAAAATATGGCACCAAATGAACCATGACCAATTTGGCGAACCAGACGCCATTTTCCGGCAACTATGAATTCACTACCTCTTGGAATCTGCAGGTCTTCCATGGGTGCCTGGAAGTAAAAGACAGTTCATACCGTTGAGCGACTGGCTATTTTCTATGGATAACACTTTTTAAGCAGGTTTTAAAAAAACAAAGAATATCACTGGTTAATCAGCCTCATAAGACACATTGTTTGTTCATATGAGTAACCTCCACTGTGGGTTACAAAATGATGATTTGGAGTCATCAACACTTGATAGAAATCACCTCACCAAATCGTGACCAATTATGCACAACGGCAAGACGAGGCAGCATAGATAACAAACACAACTGTCTACCAGTAACGCGTATACCCAACCCGATCTCCGACCAGAGGGAAACGTCAAAATATGGGTGCTTATATACAGTCGTGATTTAAACTGATTGGTGAAAACGGTAAGGCAGTCAAAGGAACATGAAATCTGCATCTCTTGAATAGCGCAAGATACGTCCGATCTGACTTGGGACTCGCATTCTTAGACGTAGGTTTCCTCACTTAACAGAAGTTCATGTCTTTTTTCTTAGCAGGAAGGACGTTCTCGTATAAATGACGGAAGTTAAGAAACTTAGACTACGACAAACCCACAGATGATCGCAACCATCACATTGAGATGTCTCAACTTGATTTATGTCAGCAAGGGCACATAATCACGGTGTGTACAGAGCAGAATCTTGAATCAGACGACGAACTGAGCGACTGATTAAAGTGAATGGGGTAGACGGTTGGTTATGCTCAGTCACTTTGCTAGTCATACTGACAAGCGTGCACAAACTGTGTTGTTCTTCCAAGATTAGTGAACGAAGCTCAAAATTCATTGGTACAGTAACTCAGTCCATTGGGGGAGCAACAAACTGTACGAACACACACATGGCTACAAGCCGTACCGGAATCTGCAGTAATACGGGCTAGGATGGATTCCGGATAATGACCGAAAAAATGGTAGATTAGGAAGAAAAACATAAACCGTTATCGCAAACAGTAGCGTTCCCAATTAGCGATGGGATTGAATGGACAGTTCTCAAGTTTAATCATGAGAAGAAATGCGTAGCAAACAAGCTCGTTTTCGGTGTTTCATCATCAGGCTAAATACAACACATTTATATGGGTTAGATGGGGGTGGTAGATAGCATATCACTAAAGCGAAAGATGTCAGTCAACAGTTTTTTGTTGTTGTTGTCTGGTTTGAGTCAAGTTGGCGAGCAATACACCAAAATCGTGTAAAAAGGAATGAGACGAGATTCACATGGCCCAATGATTAAGTTAACGGAAACCGTTTCATGGTTTTTTCAACTGCTGGCAGTATTCTTGTACAGTGCTACAAGTAGTCAAACAGCAAGATTTAGCCGGTAAAACACCAGTGAAAACGCGTTGAGAAGACCGTATTGTTTACATTATCATTCATTATGACTTAGATTGGCAGACGATTACGACGCAAATGAAATACACAACTCGTATGCAAATGTTTCCGACAGGCAACAGCAGACGGCAGAGCGAAAAGCATCACAAAATCCGAATCCATCGGAAGAGCAGAAATCTCCCGAATTCTCAGATGGTGAAGGATGGAAGACAGCGAATATAATGGTTGTCAACACAACGAATATTCCTGAAAAGCTGTGTGGATTTCGAACAACTCGTAGGATAATCGACGAGGTATATGCTGAATGAGGGGTTCAGAAGAAGTGCTGGGAACGCACACATCCCACGTATGTTCTGTTCGTGGATTTCATCAGCGTCTTTGAGTAACTGAGTCTTTAGGTATTGCGGATGGAGCTTGATAAAACTGGATGACCGTGTACGTTCGCCAAGTAAACTGTTGCATATAGGCATGAAGACGAAGGTACAGTAATGCGGACCGACCTGTGATGATGGTTACGCTGTTACTGGTGTGGAACAGGTTCATGTGCTAGCCCCAGCCCAAGTTAGCTTATATTCGGTGGACATGCCTGGGATCGACAACCAGATCGAAGACCTGGTTAGGCAATGCAGTCGCTGCCGCCAAGCTGCCAAGAACCCGCCGCGAGGAGAGCCTCAGCCATGGAAGCAACATGATCAGCCATGGTCACGCCTCCATGTGAATTTTGCGGGACCCATCGACGGTGTGGTATACCTCACTCTGGTGGATGCATACTCCAAGTGGCCTGAGATCGTTCCGTTGACGCACGCCACAAGCTCAGCCACTATCAACAATCTACGACGGATCTTTAGTCAACATGGTCTCCCGGAAATCCTCGTATCAGATAATGGATCACAATTCACATCCGTCCAGTTCACGGAGTTCTGCATTCAAAACAACATTCGCCATCTGCATTCACCACCGTATCACCCACAATCAAACGGCCAAGTGGAGCGCGTCGTCGACACATTTAAGAGAGCACTTATGAAATCTCGCGGGGAGGGACCGACCGAAGAAGTGCTGCAAAGGTTCTTGCTCACTTACAGAAACACCCCGAATCCGGCGAGTCCAAGTGAACTTTCACCCGCCGAAGCTCTCATGGGCCGCAAGCTGAGGACGACATTCGACGCCGTGCTGCCAGTAGAAAAACTCCCCGAAGATAAGCAGCTGCTACCCCGACGTAGGTTCGCCGTCGGCGATCTAGTTTACGCAATAGATTACCGGCCAGGTCACTCCCACTGGATAGCAGCGACGGTCAAGCATCGCAGTGGCTCGGTCCTGTACGACGTCAACGTCGTAGGCGACATATGGGTGCGCCACGCTATTCCGCAAACTCTGGGCAAGTAGAGAACCAAATGCCACTGGACTTACTTCTCGAAACTTTCGAGATCAAGCGCCAAACACAGCAAGTTCCCGCGACCGTAACCCCAGCGACCTCAACGCCGACACCGAACAGGGAGCTGACTGCCTTGCAACCAAGACAATGGACGGACCGAAAACGCAAGCCCACTTGTCCAATGCAGCTCGACCCACGAAAAGTCTCAACAGGGGAGGTGTTGGGAAAAGCACTTTTTCCCAAAAAAAACTCGCTATAATTCCCAAGGGAGGTAGATGCTTCGATTTTGAGAACTCGAATGCCCGCCATCATTCTGGAAGATTCGAGTTCGCGCGCTTGCTTCTGATTGGTCCGTTCAGCGTCCTAGGACCAAGGCCACCGAAAACCTATAAATACAGCCGTTTTGAGCCAATGTTTTGCCTTCGGGCTGAGCAGCAAATAAAGCTCGTTTGAAGGCCGTCTTTTTCCTTTCTTGTTGGGGGGTTCTAAGTTGCGAGAGTTGGGTCCGAGAACTTGCGTTCCGATTATTCGTATCGTTTGCGATATCGTTCAGTTTCATTCGTGATCGTGATGCTGCTCGCGGTCTTCCTGTCCGTTCTTGCCTTCCTCTCTCAGGGGGTCGTAACAAGAACACAGAGGAAGGCGTTGACGTTGAATACCGCATCGATGAGCACTTCCTAAAAATTCGACGTTTCAATGCCCTACCCCGGGTATGTAACTGAACAATGTACGTGCTTTTGCCTGCAGATTATCGTGTGTTATATGTGAATAGATAGAATAAAGTTCAACGATTGTTACGGTTTTCGCAGACGCGGCATCCACAACTGGTTCCCATACCAGCAGAGGTGAGATAACTTTTTTCTTCCAGGCTGCCCTGGGTAGAGTAGTTGTGAATGCACCTGGAATCCGCATCAACGAAAATGGTCGATAGCTGTGCAAATTTTCGATACTTCGACAGCAAATGCCGAGAGATTTGTCAGCAATCCGCCAGGTGTGAGCTCGTATCGCGAAGGCTAACGCTGCTGTTCTCAAACGTCTTGAAATACAGACCTGGAAAAGAAACACAGCTTGAAGATGGCCAATAAGCTGCTCGTCTATCGCCCAATGGTGCTGCCCAAACTGTTGTACGGTAGCGAAACTTGGACATTCTAACAACGATATGTGCGGTGTCTGATCCGCTTCCACTTGCATTGTCTAAAACGCGACTTGAGTAGTCCTTGGTCGGACATGGTCCCGAACACCGGGTCAATGCGACAAACAGTCATAGACAGGTTCAAAAACCGTGCTGATACCCGATCAAATCCGTCGGCTAAGTCACGTCCGTCAGATGGCTCATGACCGTGTTTCAAAGTAGCTTTGGAACGGACAACTGAAATTATGTAGGCCACATACCAGTCACCAAAAACTGGGGTGCCGGCATGCTATCCACGTAAATATCTCACATTGTAACATTGATTTTAGATCTTGGGAGAACTTGGTCTTGAACTGGACGGTCTGGAGAAATACGATCTGGACAAGCAACCGCAAGTTTAATGAACAATTATTACGCAGTCGTGGACGGGAGCGCGCGGTACGCAAAGGAAACATCGGTGCCATATAAGGCTAACGCTGCTGTTCTCAAACGTCTTGAAATACAGACCTGGAAAAGAAACACAGCTTGAAGATGGCCAATAAGCTGCTCGTCTATCGCCCAATGGTGCTGCCCAAACTGTTGTACGGTAGCGAAACTTGGACATTCTAACAACGATATGTGCGGTGTCTGATCCGCTTCCACTTGCATTGTCTAAAACGCGACTTGAGTAGTCCTTGGTCGGACATGGTCCCGAACACCGGGTCAATGCGACAAACAGTCATAGACAGGTTCAAAAACCGTGCTGATACCCGATCAAATCCGTCGGCTAAGTCACGTCCGTCAGATGGCTCATGACCGTGTTTCAAAGTAGCTTTGGAACGGACAACTGAAATTATGTAGGCCACATACCAGTCACCAAAAACTGGGGTGCCGGCATGCTATCCACGTAAATATCTCACATTGTAACATTGATTTTAGATCTTGGGAGAACTTGGTCTTGAACTGGACGGTCTGGAGAAATACGATCTGGACAAGCAACCGCAAGTTTAATGAACAATTATTACGCAGTCGTGGACGGGAGCGCGCGGTACGCAAAGGAAACATCGGTGCCATAGGTCGTGGCAAGCGACTAGCTGGCGTCTTGAATACATGAATTAACCACCTAAGTCTGCGCAAATGTAAGGACTGAACAAAAAAGACTTGTTTGACAATTACTACCAAACACCCGCCTCTTAAGCTCTTCGTTACTTACAAGCCGGTGCCATTCGATAGAACGATAGAACGCAGACATTGGTGATCAAATACTTGAAGACGCCTCACGTCCTCTACCCTAAGCTGTCGTAAAGTAATACAGCTCTCATGGTCGCCTTGTATATGCAACCTGTAGGCCCCAATCTATACTGCTACCTTGACGTGGTGGTCGGGCTTGTGTACTGTTTTGATCCGGCGGGCTATGCTGACTAGGACTCCGGTCCTTCCAGGTGCAACCTTGTCAGACAGGCCAAAGGGGAGCAGTCAGACGAAAAGCAGTTACACTC
>QNGE01003807.1:0-14811 GCA_008508345.1 Paragonimus westermani | reverse complement strand
ATGATGATGATGATGATGATGATGATGATGATGATGATGATGATGATGATGATGCAACCTGTAGGCATTAGAGAGATACCTCCCTGTCGCCATAGGTGCCTCGGAACACCACCCCCAGCCTTAGAGATACACACCTCTATTTCAACAGCTACACCTCCGTCGATGATGACGCAGCTCCCCAGACATACAAACCGGTCAACAACCTCTATGACCACATTATCTAACACCAAATCTACGTGGTCACAGCAATCCTGCAGAAGCACTTTGCATTTTGAGGCTGCAAACAGCATTCCGAAGTACTTAGCAAAACGCGAAATTGCGTCCAGCATTGCCTGTGCCGATTGAAAGTTGTCAAACAGCAACACCTTGTCGTCAGCATAATCAAGATCACTCAGTCTTTCACTAGGTAGGAATTCCACGCCGCCATCGCCTATAACGAAATTAAACAAAAATGGTGACAGCGGACAGCCTTGACGTACACCACTCATGATGCTGAAACTGTCAGACAGCTCACCGTAAACCCTAACCTGAGCTGAAGTATGGGGATAGAGTGCCGACAGTATGATCATGTACTTAATCAGCACACTTTTGCGTTTGAGAGACTCTAAAAGTGTAGATCGATCCACTGAATCCAACACACCTTTATAGTCGAGAAACACAACAACTGTTGGCCGGCGGTATACATGACGCTGCTCCAGAATTTGACGAAGGGTGAAAATGTGATCTATACATCCCCGCTCGGGGCGAAACCTTGTCTGCTTTTTCCTAATGATCGGAAGAAGGTGGGCGCCAAGTTTAAAAATGACGCACATGTCTGAAGCTAGTGCTGCCTAAAAATAGCTTGTGCTCAGTGGACAGCTGTAACAATCGCTTACCATTAACCGACAGATGTGATGCTATTCCAAACCTAGCACCTAGACGAGATTCGGCCTCACCAAAGCGGTCGACCTGGATGTTCATAACCCTGGCCAGAACGACTATGTCAAAACCACGTGCCGACCGAAAGAGTTCGGCCAAATCCGAGTAAAACGCCTCTTTGACGCCGAAGTCAATACAGTCGTCAGTGGGAGCGTAAACAAACAAGATGAAAAGTCCTAAAAGTCTTGCATCTACAGCTGGTCGTAACAGAACTCTTAACAGGAATCCGATTTACTGATGCGGCTGCGACTGTCATGCTGAGGACCGGACCTACTACAGCCTGACCGGCAGCAGCAGCTGTGGATTCGCCCGAAAGGTATAACCAGTATCGAGCAGACAAGGCGTGCGCTGTTAGTTCCATAGGTTAACTACTGTCCTGTACTTTGGGCTATGAAACGCAACAGACCTCGACATGCAAAGAGTCTATCGTTCGCGTGGGAGCGGTCTGTTGACCCATCTGTTTTAGCGATGGAACTTTGAAGGCACCTACGTCAATTTACATTCTAGGTCTAAGCAACGGACGAGGAAGGCCTGAAGCTGAATAGCAAGAAACGAAGCTTATCGGCTCAATGTTACTAGGATTAGGTTCTGAACACATCGAGTGGTTTTCCTGTTTAACACAAACAGTAATAACTCAGCCGCAGTCCAATAGAGAGGCTTTCTTACACAGTGATGAATTGCTAGCGACTGCCCGTGACCTTCATGCATGAGTTTTCAGACTAGTACAGGCAAAGTCGCTGCTTTACATACACACTCCTCAAGCCTTTCCGTACAAGTGCTGACTGGTCACTCGACGACGTGCACAGTTAGTTGCGAGAAACTACTCGACGGGGAATCAGATACAGAAGGCCAACTGTGCTGCAATCCAAACCCTATACCATCATTGAAAGAAGGATACTGCTTTTGCAATCTTTTTTGTTAACGGGGGAATTGTATACAAGACGGACCGTGGCCTCCCGGATGGCTCCTGTGGGCAGTAGTCCAAGATATTACCGGTCATTCGTACACTGATGAGGGATCATCACGTACGATTCTATCACTGGATTGTTCCTTAGTCGACCTGATCACTGGAGAGGAAGTTTCTCACACGCTGAAAAGCAGGAAAAAAGCGCCCCAGGTTTGGACAAACTATTGTCCAGACATTTGAAGCGTATGAAGGCGGATGCCATGGCCGGATACTTCAACCTCTTCCTGATGTCCATCATGGTGACCCACTGTCCTCGCGTCTGTTCATCATGCCAATGGATAAGTTATTGGTTCTATGTCGATCGGAGCTTGAATACCAGTTCCACGATACACTGAACAGCGGTTCCGCGTATGCCGACGATCTGATCCTCCTTACCGAGAATCCGACGTGTCTCCTAGATGTTTGCAGCCACTGCTGATGTTGTATTCGCCAAATTCCGGCACAGCGCCATACGCACAGTCGAATAACAACTGTTGTTATTCTCGATTATTAAGATGTGGTCGGCTCAATGAATCAATCTACATCTTTAGATTTGCTTGAGTGTGATGGTGTGAACAAGCTATCCACGCTTTATTCGCATATTTCGGCCGATGTTAATATCTACCATGAACCACTTTCGTTCAACAATGTTAAACGAAATACTGCAGGCACTCGTGAAGTGCCCGGTATAGACCTCCTACTTGGAAGACTATGTTGACGACAGGGTGTTTCTTGACAATTTTTGCACAGTGCTGACAAGGTTATACGCTACCTTGCGCTCTGTCTAATACTCTGGAAGGCACTCGCAGCTCCGAAGTTTAAAGTGCAAGTCTGTGGCCATTCATCATCAACATCATCATCATGATCGTCATCATCATCATAGATTACAATGCATTCGTGCGCTTAGCTGACGTTTGACTCTCGTACAACGACGAAGAAAAAAACAAGCCCTAGCCATCAACTAGTTTTAATGGCGAATATTGAAGAAATGGAAGAGGCTGACAGAGGCTGACTTGGAAAGTTGTACCAACAGTGGCAGAGGTAAAGGAAATGAAACAAAACGTCTTCAAATATATAACCAACGATGTATGTGCTCGAAAACCAGAATCGGGTGGCATCCTTCAGTATGCCACGAAGGGATCGAAAGGTGTATATTTGGTGCTACGTGTCAAGCGAGTTCATTCGCCCAATAACTGAATAAACATACACATAGATGGCAGGAAAATATGCCAAGAATGACAGCTAGACATCTGTTATACAGCGTATCTTTCGCCAACGGAGGTACTAGCTAGGGTAAGGTGCGAGGTGCGCAAGGGAAGAACTCCCATCAGTTGGCAAAGAGTTAGCTAATAGAGATCGAGTTCGTCTCCCACACTCAAACCCCCAATACACAAAGCGCACAGTAGAAGACAATAGGTGAGATGACCAGTTAAAAAGCCCAGTGGTTTGAATGTTGCTGTTAGTCTCCTGAGCAGTCCGCAAAGTAAGCGCAAGTAATGATGCGGGGGAGTGAAAGCTACCAGAAGCCTGTTTCATTGATGACCTTATGGCTCCATTGACAAATGTCACCTGCTTGTAAGGTGTAGGCTACCAAACATTTAATGTTCGAGTTTAGGTGAGTGTAACTTTCGTTGACGTGTCTATTTTGTTTCTTCCCTTTACCGTTTTGTCAAAGTATTCTTATCAATTGCAGTCGCTGATTTGATTACAGTGTTTTATTATCACCTGAAGATACGTGTCAGTGGACTATTTTCCCTGAATAAACTACCCTGAATGCACGTTTATTCCCATTCATGATTGGATCTGTCTTATATTTCTCATTACAGGATAACCACGAATTGACCAAGGTAGTCTTTTGGCCTTGACAGACCTCGGGTGTATAGATTCCGGCAGAAAATTTGCCGTATTAATTCTTAAGCTTGACAGTCTCCCACAACGAATTTGTTTGTAATACTTAGGTCAAAGTGCCTTTCTTTTCTTTAAAATTTTAGTCAGGGTTTGGTAGGTTTCTCTAAAGTCGTGCTTTGTGGCAGAGGACATCAATATTTCGAACAAACGTCCTGGCAGGATACCCCAGACCCAGGCCAATTGCGCATGACCCGGAAATTACGATGGGGCAAGACAAGATAACAAAGAAGACAAGGACAGCAGTGTACCGTCAGCGCATGTATTCACTCGAACCTTCGACCTGACCAGTGGCACGTTTATCGCTTCATGTGATCACCGCAATTTAAACATGGGTACATACTCATATAAAACGGGGACCTACACTGCTACGTGGAAACGATTATTTAAATGATCATGAAATCCGTATTTCACGAACGACATACGATACATTCAATCTAGCCTGATTCCTGTTACTAAAGATAAGTTCGCTCTACGCCGAACGGCAAGGAATGTAAGCATCGGTGCAAACCAAAGATGCGCTCGTCTATCATGATGGAGAACAGAAGAATACGAATATAAAAAGGGAGGCAAATCACACACGAAGATCCAGATTTGGGAAGGTAGTTGCTAAAGCGACTTGGTGAAGAGTGCGGACGGTGAAAACGCAAATATTTCCCGATTGGATTGGTTTCAGAAACAAATGACAACTAAGAGTACAGGGAAGGTGGAAAATTAGGGGTCAAAACAGGACACAAAAGTGGCAGAGGATGAGTGATGTCACTGTAGGGAGAGCGATTACTCTTCTCATTTTCAGGTTGATTACGCCGCAGAAGGCAGTCGACCCCGAGGACTTGAAATTTGGGGTAACGAGATATCAGGTTCCAGTAGGCGGCCCTACCCAAGACAAAGGACCCAAACTCACTTGGCAATCAGAGACTTGCTGACGTCTGATTGTGGCTACTGTTACGCAGTGGATGCAGTCGAAGCCATACCACACAAAATAACGAAAGTTCATTGGACGCGCTGGATAATAAGCTGTCGAGTACGGTCAACTGTTGGGCAATCGGAGCACTCTATCGATTGAGGATGTTCTTCATAACCCGTCTTCTGTTCGGAAGACAGTGTTTCAACTGAGAAAATAGCTGTCATGTACGTAGGATCGTGCCCCACCACGTAAGCAGTCCAACGGGATAGGTAGTACGATAAACAACTCTACGAATGTGGTTGTTTCTCATGACTGCTTTCGTTCGGTCTGCCTGACACTTGTGTTTAGCTGGACCGAAGTCCTGGTCACTGTGGTAATACGAATCAATATGGCGCGCAAGCCTGACCGCCGGAATAGGCCAGGGTCAAGGTGCAAAGATACAACTAGGTGATGAACTGGGCAGAAAACTTCGACTTTGGACCCTGCCAATGTAATTAGAATCTGTGGCTGTTAGCATTCCTGTATAGGTGAAATATCGTGGATGTATTGGCACTGCCATCATCATAGATAGCAATAGATCAGTGGTTCTCATTGATGCTTAACTGTCAAGTCACGAAGTGAAAGGCAAACCCTGTATTAACAAGCTTGGTAAAGACACTGTGCAGCATGGCTATAAACTTGAGATAATCACAGGAAAGACGACCTCGGTACTTATCAGTCCTAGGAGAAAATGGGGATATTTGGTTGACAGGTTTGTCTCGTTTCAAAAGAAAAAGGCTCACATAGAACCGTCCTGGCAGTGAAGTAGGATTAAATGGACTCGGATAAAAAAGACAAGAGATAAAAAAACAGGGGAGACAGGCAGGCGTACAAGGTACATGCGACAGTTTAAATAGGTGATGCAGCCACAACAATGAAAAAAGACATGCACAGGAAGTAAGACTGACTAGACGAGCAGGATGCCATTCAAAGGCAAGTTCTAAGGCATACAGTCGCACTGAGTATGTGATTCAGGACCACAGCAATTGTAAGGGCTAACTCAACCGCCATTAAACATACAATATCGGATAAGCAGTAGTGAGAAGAGCAGCGTCTTGGGGGTTCTACTAAATGAGTTAACTGGGTCAACTTGGTGACCTGTTGCCACGAGGTGTTTTGACGACCGGTCGCGTAAGATTTTGGAAGGCAGGTGCACCAATCTGAAGTTGTCACCCTACAAATTAGTGTAAACGCCTACGGATGTCTTCCATCAATCACTGAGGCAGCTGTTGGTCTTTTCTATCTACATAGGCTTCAGTGCAACTAGACCGACACGCAATTAGAGGGGAGTAAATAGTTGGTCAAATGCAGTTTTAGGCCAATTGGTCATACGAACTAAGCGCGACTGTGTAGCTGTATACCTACGAGTTGGAACAGAGCTGTGCTTGAGATCGTTTGCTAACTGGTTCTCGTCGCTTCAAGGAAATGTAAACATGTGCTGTCTTCGAGCAATGTGAATCGTTTCACCGCCCATTTTCACAATGCTGGGAACCTTAGTGGAGTTTTCAGGATAGCTATTTGTAGGTAGGGCTTTTTTTGTTCTGCCTGAAACTAATGCAGGGTGCAAGCACGCCAGGCTTATGAAACACAAATACGGCCGAACAAAGTGTGCGTAATCTGAACTCTGTAACTTACTAACGTCAGTAACCAGTAAGCCTGAAGAACCTAAACTATCTTACAATTCAATTTATTGGGGTAACAACAAGCTCCGAGGAACACAGGTAAGAATGTTGAAAACGGACAAAAATGAGCAGTAACGGTGGAAAAACATTAACACAGCGGCTGTACAACAAGGCTCTAGCAATTCTATCGAAACTTACGGTCTAACCACTCCTGAGGTGTCTGCCAGTATTGGATTCAATGGATTGTCATTAGACATACCGTTAAACTGTCTTGTTTGACGTGCACAGTAGAAGAACGTCACTAAACTACTCAAGCAGAACACCTGCAGATTAACTCCGATTAGGGGCAAAACTGTATATATAAAAATTCAACTCCCATGAAAGCAGCAGCTAAACAAAAAGAGTCAAGCAGGATGGAATCAATGGGTTCTAAAGAGTTCCAATGACATCATCCTAACTTGACAGGTCGTTGCTTGATCAATCGAACCACCAAGGTAAGTCCATCACTACACCTCTAATGCGTTCGTCGGTTCCTTAATTACCTTCGCGAAACTTTCGGGTGAAGAATCAGGTCAATTACCTCCCTAACATGTATTATCCAGTAGGTAATGTATCACAAAAGCAGCTATAGTTATTCGAGCAACAGTGACTGGTAGGGAACACCCAACACAGCGCCCGAATCGGGGAGCCTGACATGATCGGCAGTCCCAACTATATCAGCAACGTTAAGGTCGAGGCCACCAATACCAACCATTTCACTATTTGGTAACGCTCTTGGCCACGAACGCTGTGATAACAATATTGGATAGTTGCCTTGGCTACGCGTTTGAGACGTGGCAATATTGTTCATTCGAAGAGCGAGACAAAACTAGGCCACAGAGACTCTGAATTTATAGGACACAACAATTACCATAAATGGCCGATAGATAGAGCGAATCAAATGAAACAGTCATATGGTAATCACGACGTCAGAACAAACCCCTTTACAGGGGACATCATAAGGCAACTTGAGAAAACAGTCCAGCTAGCGTACATGCGTTCGACCGCACGGCTGTGGTTTGACTGGTAGAGTGGAACCACACCACCGCCTGTGGCCATGCCATCCGACGTGGGACGGCTGATTAAAGTGGCGTGACGCTTCATGGCTGATGCGTTAGGAGATGCACATCCTAACACTTCCTTTCTGAGCTCGTTGTTCGTGCGTATGTGAATGAGGATTCACTCAGAATGGGGGCACAGTGGTCCTTGTGCGGCTTGATTGTCGGGGTGTTGGCAACGTCCGGTGATTCTTGTTGAACCTCAGCGTTCTGTAATTCTGGGATGCTTCTCGATCCTTGGCGTTATTCATTAGCTCTTACAGCAGTAGCACTCGATCTTCTGAATAGACAGTTTGTTCCCCAAACGGCCTGATCTGATTGGTATGCCGTATCCAAGTATGTGAGCCAAACTGAGCTTCGTAGAGTACTGCGCCTCGACGGTTTCGAATTCTCTCGGGTGCCCATGCAATCTCTACCCCACGGTAGTCCCCTGCAAGTACCGGCTGACCGATCTCGACGAGACAGTATCGAGCTTCACGTCTTCTATTAAACTGCCGTTCCGTCGGAAAATTCCTGTTTGCCGCCGTTGGCCTGAAAGGATATAATAGATCATTCGATGTTTGTAGTCTGTTCCATCAGAACTTCAGCTGGAGATTTCTCTTCCGGAATCTGTTGATTCGGAGTAGCTCGGTACTCGAGGACGCCGGCTGTATGTCCCTCCCCCTTTGGTCTTTTGAAGGGCTCTTTTGAACGTGTCACAAACCGTTCAGTTTGGTCATTTGATTGCAGACAGTAAGACAATGATCGTATGTGATTAATGTCATTCCGGCAGCAGACGTCCATGAATGTATCCGAAGTAAACTGATTTCCACTGTCCAACACGACTGTCTCCGGTACTCCGAAACGGCTGAATATTTGGTCCAGTTTCCGCACCGCCGAGGTTGCCGACGTTGTTTCCATCACGCGAACTTCTAGCCATTTGCTGTATGCGTTGACAGGCACCAAGACGTTTTGACCATTTAGTGGTCCGAATAAGTCGATGCGAACGTTAATCCACGGCTTCTCTGGCATTGGCTACGATTGCAACTCAGATTTTGGTGGGGATTTGGCAGCCAGTGCACGAGCCTTTGTCAGGATCCATGTGATGCCAGTACATATAACTACGTGTCAACGCTTTCATCGGAATGATACTGGGATGGGCGCGATGAAACTGCTGCAGAAACTGTGATCTGAGACCAAATGGGAGGACCACACGGTCACCTAACAAGATGCAGGAGTTGACAGTAGAAAGACATTCTGTTCGCTGAAAGTACTGCTTCATCTCACCATCAATGCAGTTCCGAGGCCATGGGTTGCGAAGATAACGCTAAAGATTCTACATCATCATCATCATCATCATCATCATCATCATCATCATCATCATCATCATCATCATCATCATCATCATCATCATCATAGACAGCAATACATCAGTGGTTCACACCAATGCTTAACTGCCACACGACCACGACGAAAAAGCAAACCCTATGTAGAAAGAGAGAACGAAAAAGAAGGGGACGGGAAGGAACCTAACTACTGAAAATGACTACGTCCATATTCAAACATTCAGCATCAAGGTGCCTACACCTAGCAAACAAACGACCGAGTTGCAAGTGAGAGTAAGGCGTCATCGGGGAGATTCTACAGTACTGAATTTCGTCCTATAGATTGCTGGATCATTGACGCAGTTACCGGATTGCTTCTTATTGCTTCTGCTGCCATGTAGTTCCCATCATAATCAACCGAAATAGCCACAACCAGTGTCTTCGTTTTCCGTGGTGTGTGAAGCACTCAATCGTGATAAAGCGTCCGCGTGTCTGGTGCTGGTTGCTGATTGATACTTGATGGTAAAATCGTAGCCAAGGAGCATAATTGCCCAACGCCGGATGCGACTTGCCGTATACGCTGGAACGCTTTTCTTTGATCGGAAAATTGCAAACAGCAGTTTGCGACCGGTCAACAGGGTGAAGAGACGCCTATACGGCATTTTGTGAAACTTCTTTACTGCGATGACAATTGCCAGTGCTTCACTTTCTATTTGTCCACGATTCTTCTCTGCCCCCGTTAACGCTCTGAACTTGTTAGCTATTGCCTTTTCACATCCGTCCGAGAATCGGTGGGATATGACTGCGGCAATACCATAGTCTGAGGTGTCCGATACTACCACAGGCTCCAAGGTAGGGTCAAAGTGGGTAGTGGGCAGATCCGAAGCAAGGATAGCCTTGACATAATCAAAGGCATTCAGCAGACCAGTTTCACACTGCATCCTTTCTCAGGGTATGGCGCATCGCAGGTAAGAAAGCACTGTAATGACTCACCAGTCCAAGGAATGATCGCAAAGCTGAGACGTGAGTTAGATGCGGCATTCGATTGATTGAGTCGACATTGGCCAGGTCAGGGTGGCGGCCATGCTGGTCGATTATGAATCCCAAATACTTGATCGACTGCATAAACATGTTGCATTTTTCAGCCCGAAGATGAAACCCAAATTGTCGAATTTGGCTGAGGACACGATTAAGTTTTTTGTACAAATCATTGGAATCCGTGACCATAACAATGATGTCGAAGTATGTTGCTACTGTTGGGACGTCAGTCAGCATCGTGCTCATGACCTGTTGAAAGATTGCAGGCGTTAATTTCACTCTAAAAGGTAGAAGGTAACACTGGAACAATCCCCTATGGGTGCTGACGGTCAGTAATTCTCTGAAATCCTCGTTGACTTCAACTTGCAGACAGGCTTCGGCCAGATCGAGTTTGCAAGGCATCCGGCACCGATGGCCTTGTAAACAAGTCCTCAGGGACTAGAAGAGGATACTGATGGTCCTCCAACTCGGCATTTCATCCTGTATAAAAATCTGCGCACAATAGGATAGGGCCGTTAACTTTCTTAACAGTTACAACAGGGGTTGAACAAGCAGAGTAAATGATTGGCTGGGTAACCCTGGATTTGAAATCTGTCCAACTCCTTATCCACGATTGGTAGGGCAGCATATGGCACAAATCGCTCTAGAGGGAAAAAAAGTTTGGTATCTGGATGTAGGCTCAATACTGTTTTCGCTTTGATACACTAACCAAGGTCTTCCTGGAACACATCTCTGTTATGTCCTGACGGACGTGATCCGGTTTCTGATCTGCCAACTGAGCTTGCACTTTTGCATTTCCACACAGCTGACTGAGTGGCACGCCCATCAATTTCAGACACTCAACCCAGCCCAAGCCCGGGAGATTCAATTTTGAATGCTCGGTAAGACAGATCGTGCCACTTGTATGGACATCACCGCACACAATATTGCAGTCTAACTCACCTACCAGCGCAAGTTTTTCTCCAGATGTGTTCTGAGCTGAATGTTCCGTTTTCTTGTAGTCCGGACAACCAGTGTTCTTCAACACGTGAAACCAGCGTGATGTCAGAACCAGTGAATAGCTGTAGACGCGCCAGAATGCCGTTAGTTTTCACCGACACGTACTTTTGGCGTGCAGCGAAGCTGGGGTTAAAGGTGGCTAAAACGGAATTCAGTTTTGCACCCTGTTTATTCGGTCTATTTCGATGGATTTTCGAAAACGACGACCGATTTCTGTGACAGAGCTGAACGGCAACACTTCTCCTTGTGCTCGGATAAAATGCATTTTTGGTGCCTGAATGGACAGAACCACACATAATGTCAATCACCACATTGCCAACATGCAGCTGGAAGCTTCGATAAGGTTGTGTACCTTGCTTCTCGGTTCCTCGTCTGCGTGGTCGCTGCGAGACGGTATAGATTGCAGGTAACCCCGACTGTTAAATCATGGCTGTGTCATGTTTCAGACTGATCAGTCGTTGACACTCCGCCGTCGCAGATGTCAAAGTCATGCCAGGGTCCTGTCAAGTCTTGTTCGAAATTCTGCTACGAATGTCGGCATCTTGGGTGGACTGTAGGCCGCAGACGAATATTACACACTTGAACTGATCTGTCATTGTCCTCGAACTGAACTTTTCACATTCTCGGTTGACTGTACTCGCGTAAGTGACAAAATCTTCATGTTCAGTTTTCAACAACTTGAGGCACTGATACCGGATGTTGGACAAGGATGACTGCAATCCGAAAATATGTGTCAATCCCTTCAGTATTTTTTCAAAAGTGAGATCACGAAGTTTCTTTGGCGAAATGAAACCAGTATACCTCAAATGTTCTGTCGCACTGAGTTTCCGGAGGAGTAATCAAACTTTTCTTGCACCATCCATGTCAGCCAACTCCAGTCGGAAGACATCTTCGTATTGGCTGAACCAAACTCCAAATGACACGCCGCCATCGGCACCATGAACAAATTCCTTGATTCTATACGTGACAGTGTCCACCGTTGAACCCGGCTTGACGTTTGAATTTGTTGACATCATAGATAAGTTGTGCGATAATGTCTCGATTAAATTCAGCTGAGCCGCACCGAACTGCGCCTGTTGCTCGTGTAGGATCAGTTTCATTTCTTCCACTGAAACTTTTGTTGTCCGCATAGGTTACGTAAATGGTACCCAAAGTCACGGTGTCAGAACAAATCACGTTACAGGGGGCATCACAAAGTAACTTGAGAAAACACAGTCCAGATAGCGGTCTGACTGGTAGAGTGGAATCATACCACCGCCCACGACCATACCACCTCAGCTGAGCCGGCCGATCAAAGTAGCGAGACGCATCCTGGCCGTTTCGTTAGGAGATGCACCTGTTAACAAACAACTACTGAGGTTCCGTAACATACTTCTATGCGACGAATAAAGGGAAATGATTCCAATATTGAACAGCATACTGAACAGCACATCCCGTCTTAACGTGTCACCACGATGAGGTCTTTCGACTCTAAGACTCGTACAGCTCCATATAGCAAAAGAATTACAGGTCATCGACTACTCTCACAATAACCCATCAGTCCGTCATACCCTGCAAACCCCCAGTGTCTTAGTTGGTGATTCGCAGCACTCAAAGCCATTTCCACCGCACTCCCGAGATTTCGGTATTGTGAGTATTCATGGTTGTGTGTGGGCTGAGATACTGCCAGGACGCCCAGACCTAGACAGGAGAACGATTAGGGTTCTCAACCAAAGCCTTTGGCTCAAAAGCCTGTACCGCAAGGCAGCGGGTGGGTGGCGGTGTACCAGAAGTGGTACGTTTTTCAGGAAGAGATGCCAACCATCTTCCAACCCCCAACCTGGAGGACCAGGAGACTGTAGTTTGTCAGACCTCTACCTGTTGGCCTGCCTGGTATGAGTAACTCTGTCCAGTTTAGCCCAAAAGGTCATAGAGATGCGCAAGCCGTCACACCACGTCAAGGTCCAGTCTCACCGTGACGGCGAGATTTCGGTAAGTCCTGACACACTATTACCTAGCTATCTACGAGTCGTGTATGTATTTTTATTGACTTTATTCATCTTCTGGACACAAGTAACCTCTAAGCCAATCGACTCACTTAGCCAGCTAATTTGATACACATCAAATAACTGATCGAATATCGCAAGTCTATATACACCTTCCGCACAAATGGGCACATAGGCACTGTCAATGTTGCCCTCAATCGACAACAAAGACATCTTTGTGACACCGTCAGTGATGAAGGTCGGCGAGTGAACTATTTTTGCTACCCCTGTGGACACTTCGTCAGAAACACCACAGATTAACGAGATGGCATTACTCAGGTAGACGAAACGATCTGGAGTCTCTGAATACTTGTGTCTGCAATCACAAAAACAAGACCAGTGTCTGCCCAATCTCGTAATACCCTAGAATTCGAAGGTACAATGCGTATACCATACAGACCACTCGTATCGCTTAACTGGTTCATCATAGCCCGCATGCTATCCGCAAAAGAACTACATGAAACAACTTCGTCCGCGTACTCAATATCAGTCAGTTTACTACCTGGTAGAAGCTCGACTACGAGGTCTTCGGAACCTCCGAGGGTTTTTTCTGAAACATACCGTCCACAGAAGCGTTGAAAAAAAGGGGGGAAACCATCATCGTCATTCCCGACAACGATAAATCAATGATTCTAACTGATGCCTAACTGCCATACAACCACGATGAGAAAATCATCCTCCACTAGGAAGAGAAAAAAGGGAAGTGTAAGGGAATAGACTTGACTACCAATAGCTACTTCTATATTCAAAAACTCAACAAGATGTATTTACCTTGCAAAAAAATAACCGAGCTATAAGTGAAAGTAAGGGATCATCAGCAAGACGGCTTTAATACGACTTTCACTGCCCCCGTCAGACACACATTTCATAGGTAAAGTGGTCAAACAACATTCATATAACAGACTCCAACTAGCCGCCATCTTGCCCGACGTCTCTAGTCACGGACTCTGTGAGTCGCGTGGACCCCAGTCCGGGAGAAGAATCCGACCTATAGTGACCAACCCCTAGAATGAATTCATTTTCCTACTCTAAGTCATCACTTGTCCGCCTCGCACCTTGCGCTAGTCAGCCGCAGCGTCGGCGAAAAGTGATCGGTGTGGCGGACGACTAGCTGGCATGCCTGGTATATGGTCTACTCATCTAAGCCTGTGCAAGTGTAATGATTGAAGAAAAAAATTCGATAAGCAGTTACTATCAAATGTCCACTTCCTAACCTCTTCGTTGCTTGTCTGTGTGTGCCACCCGGTGTCAGTGACTGAACCCAGATGTCCATTGTTAAATAAATGAAGACGAAAACCACTTTCGAACGTCAGCTGAAGTCAAAAACGCTCCAGAAAGTTGTTCATACGACTTCGAATAATTAACATACTTCACCGGGACTTTTCAGAGATGGGGAAAGTCCCAGAGGGTGTGTCGGGCAGTCGAATCAACGGCAGTCTTGAGAACAAAAACTATCACGATCGATGGTCAGAAACCTGCCTGATCCCACGTCCGTTTCTCTCGATGATCCAGAAGCCACAACATTATGATAACTGTGAGCAGCTTGAGTAAGACAGAGACAAGACCAATACACCAGTGGTTGTCACAAGACGTTCCCAAACATATTTTAAACATAAGAATGGATATCGATGAACACCAGTCCAGAAAACAATGTTTTATCACCAATGTTGAAAAGGGGTGGCGACAGGAGATGCCAACAGGGAGCTCTATTACGCTTCAATAATCCGAACTTCAAAGCCACCTTAATCTCTCCCGGGGAAAAGCCGACAATGTCGCAACTAACCACATAATCTTCATAATAGACGGAAAAATGAGCTCGCGCAGACCCGATGAACGGCTCCTCGAAGTAATCAGCCAATCTGCAAAGTCAGTGTGGCAAGCCGTAAACTCGTGAACCGTCATTTTCGGACGAAAATCGCAATGAACTCATGAGAACGACAGAGTAACGAACAAGATTTCTTTTTTGTGTCTGATCATCAGGCTAATTACACCGCAATAAATATGAAAACAGT